>CANUEX010030718.1:0-92206 GCA_948099535.1 Jatropha multifida | reverse complement strand
GATTCGGGTCTAATTTAAATTAATTCGGTCCAATTAAAAAAAATATTGGTCCGATTTTATTCGATTAACGGTTATTCAATAAATTTTCGGGCGAACCAAAATGATTTTCGATCCCGATAATATTACGTGGCGTAATATTATTGGCTAATAATTTACAATTTAAATTTAAATGGGAATATTTCGAAACAAAAATTTCAGGGTATTACATTTATGAGGATTAAGATATAATAACGATAATTATTTTCCAATTAATTATTCCTCTAGCTGCTTAATTTCTCCCCTGAATGTCGAGATCCATAATAATAAGCAAATTTGTTATATATAACTTTTTTATTTGAAATTTCTAAATATTAAATCATAGATCATACCCAACATATATTTTTAATCTTCTTTTGAAGACTCATCTTAGTGCGTTATGGTGGAGCAATTAGAACATATACCACACATTTAATCCTTAATGGGTAATGTTTGGCTCTTAATCCAAAAACCAATTATAAAGGAGACAACTTATAATAACTTGTTGGCTTGATGCAACTAACTGTTACCTTCTAAAAATAGGGAGATTCGTTCTCATAATAATTTTTTTACAATTAATTGTAATCATTTGTAAATGATTCTACTAAATCATTTTTTAGCATAAATAAAGGCAATAACAAGTTGCTCTAAATTATTTCAATTAACACATATCATAATTTTTAAAGACCAATATGTAAATTCACCATCATTCTCAAAATAAATTGTCTTAATAACACAATCTGAAAATTGTGTGCTTAATCAAATTATTTGCACAAATAATTATGCAAACTTCAAGTTGTATGTTGACAATAATCTTTACAAACTTCAAGTTTCAAGTTAATAATAACCATGTAACTATCTTTTGGATGCATCCATAATATATCCAAATAAATTGATCAATAATTTTTCTTTATATATTCCAAAAAATACAAACAGTTTAATTTAAACTCTTAGTGAATACTTAATAATTAATTTATTTTGAGAACAAACTAAGCATGAAAAATTCATTAAATTTGAAGAAACTTCTAGTTCTTTAATAAATATACACAAAATGATTAAATTTTCCTTTTTTTTCACATTATTATTGATTGGGATGGTCCAACCAACCATGTCAAATAATATTTGCTCTTCCGGAGCTTTTAAATATTCTTTTAGTACAAAAATCAAATTTGCCTTTTAGTATTTTGGTGTACAACAGATACATAACCAATATCCATATATGTCACATTATGTATACCACTTCTAGTTGTAAGATTTATTCTTAATAACTCATATGACTATCATAATTGCTAAAATCATTATTTCAACTGTGATCTCATTAATATTCTAAATGATAAGTATATATTTTTCATTATTCATGTCCACACCTAATATTATATATCATTGCATTCACTTCAAGGAATGCATCAAGTCTAGTTGGGTAGACATCGGTACACCCATATATATATTATTCTATTCACTTCAGAGAATGGAGCAAAATTCAGTTAGGCAGCATTATGATCTTTTTTAAGATCTCTTTATTTTCTGCAACAATAAAATGCATATGAAATAAATCTCAAAGTTCTCTTAAAACTTTTCCTTTCGATATTGCAACTTCAGGAGCATACTCAAAGTACAAATATCATTAACAATTGTAGATTAAAAGCTAATATATAGATCCCAAACATAATAACGATAATATCTTAATTATATTTAAAAATAAATCAATCAATTCTCAAAATTGATAGCATTTTAATGATATATGTCAATATATAATAATAATTATAATAATAAAACAATAATCTTAATCTTACAAAATCAAAATAACTTACAGTTTTTATGATCTTGCAATTATACATTCATTTACGTGAGTTTTTTATCGTTGTATCTTTCTTTCAAAGATAAACATATTCAAAGCACTTGAATATTAACCTTGATTGTTACAAACCATAAGTTATCCCTCCTCAAATTGATAGAACAAATCATGGTAGAACAATCTTGCTAATAATGTGTTATAAAATAATATAAAACTAGAGAGAAGAAAGAGAAGAAATAGAGAGTAAAATATGAGAGAATACAAGAATATGTTTATTATTGATGAGAAGTCACATATATAGTTAAATAAGTGAAATCCAAATAGAGTCCTGCACAAATCGGGAAGATAAAGTTCGCAATAATTAAGCATATAGACTTCTAACCAATATAGGATATCTACTTACTTCATAACAATATTAAAATTAATATAAAGATTATGCCATTTTAAGCTATATCTAAAAAAAAGATCTTTTCTTTTATTTTTTTCAAAGATGACACTTAGAAAATTCTATCCAATTCAAATGATATATTGCTTTGAAAATCTAAGAGGAAAAAGTTATTTTACAAATCTTATATTTCAACATTCAAAAATAAGGGTTCTTGTGATTAAAATTGTTTTAGTGGAAAATAATGTCTTGGGCTTCTCAAAGACTACACCCATTGCCTATTTTATGCTAAGGCCATATCCCTCTTCCCTATTTTCGAAATTTACGGCCAAACAACCTATACTCTTCCTCTCTTCTTTGTAATATAAACTTGTTCTCATCTCCAACACAAAGAAAATGATTTTGAGTTTAACATGGCTGGTAGAGTTTTACAAGGTATGAGAGAGAAAAAAATGTTCTACAGTTTTATTCTTCAAAATCTCTAATTTTTTTTCTTTTTGCTTTCATGAACAGATTTTAAGAGGAGAAACAATGTTTTCTAAGAAACTATTTGCTCTTAAATTTTTAAAATAAAAATTCTCACATCTCTCTTCTTCTTGCTTCATTACATAATTTGTAAGAGATACATTTTCTAAATCAAAACTAATTTATTTTTAAAAATCTCTTTTCTAAGCTTAACTTTGATATATCTCTCTATCTATTGTAGATTTTATAATCTAGAATGGATATGAATCCTTTAATATCAAAACTTATGAGTGAAAGCTTTGCATAAAGCTTTTTGTAAGAGCTTTCAAACACCCATCTTCTGTAATTGTAAGTCTTGTGAGTTTGCTACTTTTTTAGAAAACTAGTTAAGTTTTCTAGTTCCCTAGAAGTTAAGTTTTCTAATTCTTTGCCAAAAACTATAATTTCATGTTTTCTAGTTCTTTACCAAAAACTAAAGGTTAAATTTGCTTGTTCTTTGCGAAGACAATTTAAGTTTTCTAATTCTTTAGAAAAATTAATAAGTTTAAGTTTTTTAGTTCTTTGTCAAAATTAGAGGTTAAGTTTATAAGTTTTTTGCAAAAACTTATTTGTTATGGTTAATTCTAGGTGATAACATCATTTTCATTCACTATAAAAAATTTTCTATTAGTGACTAATGCCAATATAAAAGTAGCAATTGATATGTGATGGCCCAATCCAGTCACAAAATGTCTAGGTTAATTTCACTGGAAGGGCTGACCTATATGTATAATCACTTAATAGGGTATCAATTTCAATTTGTAACTTAAAAATATTTAATCTTACATTTGTGTAATAGAAGAATGTCTTTAACTGCAATCAAATTTTTTCGATAGCCAAAATGTCACATGTTTAACACATGGATTTTTTTTTAAATAAAAATTCTTTTAAAAGATTATTCTTTCTCCAACTCAGCATCATCTTCATCCCTTCTCTCTCACTTCCTATAAACGTAAATGTTATCTCTCTCTTCCATTTTCTTCTCATGTTTTTCTCTCTAAATACTCAAAACCTCGACTTTTTACTCTCTATTTTTTTTTTTACTTTGATCCATCCATTTCATTATCCTTTACCGGCCCAAATCACCAATCCAGCCAATTTTGGGCAATAAAGGCGATAGATCTAAAATGTAGCTCCCATGGCAATGTTTCACATTTGCTTCTTTTTACAGAGCCGAAACCAAACAAGACAAGGTTCAACTAGAAGAAAGTAAAAAAATCAGAAGAGAGAGAAAGTCAAAACGGATAGAGAAGAAAGCTCCATCATCGCAAAAAGGCTGAAATCTACATCTAAACCTTATTAGAAAGAGAAATTGCTTAGAGAGAACATAGAAAGCTAAAAAGAGAGAGAAAAGAGAATGAGGTGAGAGGCGAAGATCACATACAGTGATCAAAAAGGGAAAGATAAGCGTTACGACAATTTTGGCAAAATCTCGAGGTCGAAATTTGATTGACGTCTTGAGAATTTCCAATTATAAGTTGATTTTTTATTTTTGCTAGCTCCACTTTTCCATATGTTTAACTTCAATTTCTTGTTCATCACATTGAAAGGATCTATACAATAGTGAGGAGTAATGGTTTTGGCATTACACGTGGCTATGGGGTTTTGGAGTTCAAATAGTATTGACATGAGTATTGATGGTGATCGATGAGATCTATTGGCGATGATAGAGTCATACAAAGAGGGACCTTAACACCTGTGACATGGAAGAGAGAAAATATTTTATTTGAAAAAATCCACATGTTAAATACATGGCATTTCGGTTAATGGAAAAATTTAATGTGGCTAAAAGCATGTTACTGTTACTCAAATATAAAATTATATATTTTTACGTTACAAATTGAAATTGATACCTTATTAAGTGATTATGCATATAGGTAAAGTCTTTCTAGTGAAATTAACCCCAAAACATCTTATCACGAGCATGTTTGGGATTGATATAAAATTTTGGTTGTTGTTTAGCGAGAACTGTTTCTATCGCTGATTATACAAAACCGATCGCTAAGCAGTAGCCTATATAATCATCATCTGTCCAAAGTCGGTCGCTAAATGTGTTTTATATTTTATTGGTTGATCGTTATTGAGTTGAGTCTATGATCTGTCGTTGATTGTTACATTGCTTTATTGTATCCATGTTAGTTAAAAAAATATTGGAGGTTACTTAATGACTTAAACTTTCTTCTATCAACAATGTCGATCGCCATAAAGTTTCTTAGTGGTAGCTCAACGGAATGTGTTCTAATACTTAGGCCATTTGACCTGAGTTCGTCACAAAACATTGCACTGTCAAATTTTTGGTTTTTTATAATAAAAAAAAATCCTAATAGATTCTTCTAGCAGTGGGATTATTTATTCAATTTGATTTTTAACGCGGTCAATTATATTAAAAATTTTAAAATTTTTCACTAAATATATACTTTTTAAAATTTTTTATCAATTACACCCTATTTATAATTCTTTTTTTAAAGTTGAGTGGGGTCAATTGACCCCACTTCAATGGCTCCTGCTCTCTAGTGCACTTTATTTCCTAATAAACTATCTAATAACTCTTGAACCGAGCCCCTCTCTCTCTCTCTCTATATATATATATATTATTAAATAGAATAAATACTTTATCTTAAACAGAGAAGAAATATGGTAAGATACTTTTTTTTTTGCCATTGAATTATTTTTATCGTTGATTTTGATTTTAAATTTTATTTCCCGTTCTCTAGTGTATATATATACTCTTTATATATATTAAAGAGAGAAGAAATACGGTAAGATATTTTTTTGTTGCTATTGAATTATTTTTATCATTTACTTAAATTTTAGATTTTATTTAATTTTAATTATTTTATTTAATTTTAGTTTTAGGTTTGATTTTATTCTATGAGTTCACAAAAATTCACATAAATACTAAAATATGTAACAGTATTACAAATTTACTAGTCTTTGTTCCACACTTCGCGCGCGGGTGTTTATATATTTTTTAAAAATATATTATTACTGAATTATGATATTAATTTATTCAATTTTTTATTTTTAAATAAAATAATTAAAAATATTTTAAACAAAATTTTGATTAATAATGATATTATTATTTGAGATTCAAAATACACTTTTGGATGCTCTTATGTTTCATTTATTCTATTTAGATATATATAAATTCGAATTTGAATTTTAGATTAAAAAAAATAGTGGAGTGCATCCATATATAAAAATGAAACTTTGAAATTTTTTGAAAAAATTTTAAATTTTTAAATCGATAAGATTTTTTAATTAATAAGGTATGATGATTAACTATAACATACATCTTATGCACGGTTGAAAATTTTGTTAACAGTTATAAGGATAACAATTTTGTTAATAGATAAACATAGTTCCTTCTAAAGAAGATAAATATAGTTTTCAAAAAAAGAAAAATAAAGTCATAATTATCTAATTATACTAATTGTAATTCTGCACTTTTTGTGCAGGTATTAATAAATTATATTGAAATCTAACTGTAAGTGTTTTGAGTGAAATTTTAAAATAATAATAAACTAATTGTCTTTACTCACATGTAATTGATTATTTAAGATTTTAAAATAAATATAAATATATATATATTTAAAAAAATACTTTAAAAAACCTATTAATATAAATCCCACCTTAAATCGTGGAATTTACTATTCACCATTAACACATATAACACCATTAACATGAATAACTTGAAATAAAGCAAAAATTACAGTAGCAACAATAGAAAACAACGAATTTATAAGTGATGAAGATAGATTTTATGGTATATTTATAAATACTAATCAATTTTAGTCCTTCAAAGGAAGGACAACAATAACAACAACAACAACAACATGGACAACTTTTAAAGGAACGAAAGCAAAAAAAATTGCTTAATATTGAAACGTGATTGTCCATAATTTGAGTATAGATAAGAATCAATTCAAAATTTGCTTGTTGATGTTACTCAAAAATGACATCTCTGAATGGTTTTCTTATCAAAGTTGAAGTCAAGATTAGTCTCATTTATTCCTTGGGTCCTCATTTATTCCCCTAAACAAAAATTCATTGCTTTCTATTCTAAATTAAATAAAACTTGATATGAAAAATTAATTAAGGTCAATCAAAATAAAAATAAAAACTACTAATAGAACCCAACACATTACCATTACTCACGCAACACCATCTGTCATCCAACATTCTAATTACCAACATTTAATTTTAGTAGTCTTGTAAGTCAAAAATAATATTTTTTAAACTAATTTTCAATATTATATTTTCAAAACTAAAGAGAGGTTTTACCTTCTAGTAGGAAGAATATCAATAGTTGGAGAATACAGTTATAATTGACCGAATTTACAGCCTCGATAATAGCATCTACAGCTTCAGAAGTTGCACGAAAGCATGAGAAAGAAGAAAGTTAAGTTAACCTTCAGTATCATCATCCTTGCAGGCTGAATTGTATCATATGCTTGCATTAAAAATATTATCATTAGAGTTTAATAAATCATAGGCAACAAAAGATTAAATTTGTTAGAAATCCTCAAACATAACATTCACACAAAATAATTACATCAAAATCATCATGAAATTAGAATCAAAAAGAGCAACTTACAAGGATATCATTGATCCCTTTGCGGTATCCTTTCTATAGGTGCTCAGTTACGTCGGAAGAACTATTGCAGAACGAAAGAATTCAAAGTGAAGATCTTAAATGGATGAAAATTATCTAGACTAAAGAAGTCGTATATAGCTAGATAATTTCTGATAGATATGATTAAAGTTTAAAAGCAATTAGATTATCTTTGAACTTGTTAAATTCAGTTTTCAAATAGAATTCTAATATGAATATAACACTTTAAAAAATTTTATTATTAATTTTTAAATTTAGAAAGTATCCCATCATAATGTAGAAAAATAAAAAAAACTAAAAAATTCCCTAAAAAAGAAAAATAGAATACTGAATAAAGAGAAAGCCTGAATATTTCTCTTTATTTCAGCTTTCATATATATAGATAGATAATTCAATTTTTTATTATTAGTTATTTGGTTAAAACTTAATGACGTGAAATAATTTTAAATTTGTAAATTCATTGAATAAATATATGATATTTAATATATTCAAAAGGATGAATTTAACCTCATAACTCATTATTCGATTGACATTTTCTAAAAGATGACACGAGTTTAAATTGATAAAATATTTGGATTCAAAGCTGATTTTTTTTGTTTACTGTAAATGAGAGTCCATGATGTATTTTTATAATTTTATTTTACTTGGCTAAAATTTGCGGACCATCTAGAAATTAAAGAAACAGTTCTTTCAATAATAACCTAAATAAAATAATAAAAAAATTCTATATATGACTAAAATTAATAATAATTTAATCTTTATATTGTCGTTTGAACAAGTTTTTATTTTATGATAAAATGTTAATGCTAATCATGTAAGATGCTCATATGAAAATTTAATTAGGTTTATTTTTTATCCTTCATACGAAATGATGAATTTTCACCACTCTAAGAAAAAATTCTGACTCCATCACTGAGTATAACGCATAAGAAGGGTTATTTTAATGTCAAATCTTGTTACAATTTTTGTGCTAATTTATAGGTCTTAATTTTATAGTTATTTTCAGTAAGTTTTCTCTAGGATTTCTTTTAATTTTTATTTATTTTATTTTTATTTTAGTTAGATTTATTTATCTTTTTCAATATATAAAACTTCCTTGAATTATATTTCACTTAATCTTGAGAAATTTTAAAAACTTTTGTAGGAAAACAACCAAAAATGCAAAAGATGATTAAAAGCAATCATTTGGCCATGACTTTCGGCAAGGGGCACGCCCAAACCGTACTACCTAGCACCCCTGTGTTACTCTATAGAGTTCAACTTGAGCCAAGACTACAGATTAAGTCTATGCTGCTTACATAAATCTACATGAGAATCTTCTGGGACGTGCCTTATCAAGCTAAAGTGCTATTTAGACGCTGGAAAGTCCTAATTGAGAAGAAATAAAAAACCTAAACAATTTCCTATCTCCGAAAAATTTATTCCTCAATAAAGATTCACTTTCTTAAATGAATCCTAAGATATTCCACGAAATCTATATAAAGAGAGAGATCAACTACTTTATTTTTATCTTTTATTCTATTATTTTGTACTCTACATAATTTCTCTCTTCAAGACTTCAAGTGCTCAAGTTGGAGTCAAGATTCAAGGAAGCCTCTCAAGCTAACTGTTGACCAGTTTTTATTTTTGAACTTTCTTCTTTTTTATTCTTTATGGGATATTTACAAGTTTAATTGAGTTTGATTTATTTACTATATCGAACTAAATCTTTTTACTAAGGACATGATGTAGTATAAATTCAACTCTAGTTTATAATATTAGATTTAATTTTCTTTATTCAACTAAAATTTATTATTTAATCTTAATGCTTTCATACAGAGTTTCTCCATTAGATTGATTTATTTTATTAATCACTGTCGAGAGAAAGATTTTCGATATGAACATGATAATAAATTTCGTGATAATAACAGCTTGATGCGAGAGCTAGATAGTTAGATTTGTGGAAGATTTTCATAAAATTAAAAGCCTTAATTAATTGTGGATTCCTGAATAATCATAGGAATTTAATAATTTAATCTATATTTGGATGCACCATCGAGAGATAGATAATTGAATTGGGTTAAAATAGCTAATAAAACATTGAGAGAGTTTATTAATGATTTTAGGATTATTTCTCATTCTTGCATAATTAAAACTGATTATCAAACTAATAGAATAAATTGGATAGAATTAAGTGAAGTCAAAATCTCTTTTAACCTTTAAGACTTAATTTCTTTTCAACACCACTTTATTGATTATTTCTCATTGCTCTATTTTATTTTCAAATATATTTTCTTACTATAGTTTAGATAATAGTAGGTTACTCTAGTTTTAGTATTTGATATACAATATTCGTAAGACAATACTCTACTTACTTTTTTACTCATTTGCAATTTTGTGTACTTGCGAATTTACCTTGTGAGTAATCTTTTTTATATGTATGGTGCTAGGAATTGTAATGCTTTCTGGAATTCTATATGGCATACCCTCCTAATGTTAGGCATTTTATATGGCGGACTACTAGAGGAATTTTGCCTACTAAGGATAAATTATTTCAAAGGGTATAGATGTCGATATATATATTATGTTGTTTTTGTGAAGAAATTGAAAGCATAGATTATATTCTCTTTTGGAAATCTAAAGAGATATGGAAAAATTTTGCTTTTACTCCTACTACTCGTGTTTCTTTCAAGAACTTGTTTTTGTAGGTTTTGAATTCCTCTTCAAGAAATACAGTTGCCACATTTGCAATAATAGTATGAAAATTTGGTTTTCAAGAAACCAATATATTTGGAACCACACTCTTTTGTCATCGGCTGGGCTTTCAACATGTATTACTAATGCATTACAGGATTGGAGAGGTGTCCATTCTTTGGAACAGTCCCACCCAGTTTCAATGCATGGCTCTTTGGTGGATTGTGCTTCTTTGCATGGCGAAGGAACGTCAGCATCTCCTACTTTTGGCCAACATTCGTATAACTGTGCATGATATGGTTTTGTTGATGGTGCAATTTTCGGATCCTTCTCTTCATCAGGCTGCGGGGCAATTTTTCAAAGTCAAGGGGGGTATCTTTCACAAGGCTATTTGTGATCATTTTGTTGTATACGATGAACCTGCAATTATAGAGGCAATATCTCTTAGATCTAGTCTCATGTGGGTTGAACAAAACCTACAAGGTCCGAGTATTATCTTCTCGGATCGTCAACATCTTTTGAATTCTAATTCCATAGTTTCTTCTATGTTTGATACAGTTGTTGAGGATTGCAAAATTATTCTCAACTGTAGGAATGACATTATTGCTCATTGGGTTTGGAGACAACCCAACGTTATGGCGCATACTTTAGCCAAGTATCCTATTGATACACTGCTCTCAAAGTTTGGGATTCCATTCCCAATTATATTTCATATTTATTTTTATAATAAAAAAAATTATTCTCACATTTATATAATATAAAAAATATTATAATTTTCCTATATTCTCACATTTATATAATATAAATTATTATTATTATTATAGATAGATAGAGATTACAAATAGATTGCATTGTGTTTCATTTGAACTTACCAAACAAAATCTTAAGTTTTGAGGTTGGATTTGAAAATTTCTAATATAGTAGAGCCTATTTTTCATTCGCTTTCGCTTCTAAGCTGTAGAAGATACTTTTCTTCTTAGCTTTGTCACGCAGACTGTTGAAAATATATTTGTAAAATGCCATTTTCCATATCTAATTTCAGATTTAACCAAATATGCAAAGTTCTTCAAATATCCATTTTTAAGCAAAATGTTAGAAAGAGCAGAGAGGAGAGGGTAGAAAATTATTAAATAACAATAAATGCAATCATCCTTCTCTCAGATCGAAGAAAACAAAATTTAATATTTCATGACTTTGACATTAATTAAGTTTAATGTCTCCAGCTGGCAAACATTTATAGGTTTGCATTTTCTTTTCTACTTTCTTTTCCGGATAGGAATTCAACCGCACTACAGATATGATCAACGGACATAATTCATTCTCTATTTTTATATAAATTAAAAAATAATTTTATTTATATAATTTTTCAACCATTTTCATCTTAGAGTACTTATTATATTTAAATAATAAATAAAAATTAATGAGAGTAAATTGAAAATAAAATAAAATTTAATAAAAATATTAACTATAATAAAAAAATAACTATAATAATCAAACTTATCCTGACCTCGATTATAATTATCTGTTTAAATACTCAAATCCGTTTACATTAAAAATATATATGTTTTATTTTTTAAAAATAAAAAATAAGTAAAAATTATAAAATTATTATTTTGATTTAATAAAAAAATATAATATAATATAAATACTAAATATAAATTATAGCATTAATATAATTAAAAAGGAGCATATAAATATATATAATATTTTTTATAAAAATAATTATTTTAATTTTTTTTATAAAAATAATTATTTTAATTATTTTTAGAATATTAATTAAATAAATAGCTGATAGTGAGTATTCGAGTCCTTAAATCCTACCCAAATCCAATACGGGTAGTGAAAATACTATATGAATTCATCTCAAACTCGTTTATTCATTATTCAAATTCGCTAAAATCATATCGGATCTTACTGAATACCTATCTAGTCAAGTAAATTGTCATCCTTAACTGAGATATGTTTTTTTAATTATACTGTGAAACCTTTCATTAATAATAGCAAAAATCATGTATGATATGACCTATATAAAAAAATGTCGACATACTATGACGTATTTTTCAACAATGATAATAATTTTTAGAATTTAACTAATTATATTAAAAAATAAAATTAGATATTTTTTATTTTTATGTTTATAATTTATTACAAATGATTATTTATTTATTTGAAATATTAATGTATTATTTATTATGTGTAATGTATCATAAGTATATGGATGTCCTACTTGTTTAAAAATTGTTAAATAATGTACATTTTTATATCTTGTGTCCCGTATCCGTGCAATCTAGCTCCTGACATATGAGACTACTCCATGTAAGCTAATCAATCAAAATGTTTTCTTTTAATTACCAATAAAAAGTGAAGCATTTTTTTTTAATTTATTTTCATATCTTTAAAATAAAAAATTAATTTTTTTATTTCATGTTTATAATTTATTACAAATGATTATTTATTTATTTAAAATATTAATATATTACTTATTTTTTGTTGTGTGTTCTAAGAGTGTGGGTATCGTACTTTTTTAAATTACGTTCCCATATCTCATATTTTGTGTCTGTGTAATCTAACTCCTGACATATAAGGCTACTTCATAAACCAAGTTCTTTTTTTAATTACTAATTAAGAATGAAATATTTTTTTTAATTTGTTTTTACATTATTGAAATAAGAAATTAAGTTTTTTTTATTTATTTTATATTTATAATTTATTATAAATGATTATTTATTTATTTAAAATATTAATTTATTACTTGCTTTATATATTGTGTGCTAAGTATGTGGATGTTTTAATTGTTTAGAAATCATCATATCATGTACATTCTCGTATCTTGTGTCTCGTGTCCATACAACCTAACTTCTAATATATGAGACTACTCCATATACCAAGCCAATCAATCAAGATTTTTTTTAATTACCAATAAAAATGAAGTTTTTTTAAATTTATTTTTATTTCATTGAAATAAAAAATTAAGGTTTTTTTATTTTATGTTTATAATTTATGATAAATGATTATTTATTTATTTATTTAAAATATTAATGTATTATTATGTGTAATGTGTCATAAGTATATGGATGTCCTACTTGTTTAAAAATTATCATATAATGTGTATTTTCGTATCTTATGTCTCGTGTCCATGCAACCTAACTCTTGGTATATGATACTACTCCATATACCAAGCTAATCAATCAAGGTATTTTTTAATTACCAATAAAAAGTAAAATGTTGTTTTTCTTTAAATTGGTTTTCATGTCATTGAAATAAGAAATTAAGTTTTTTTATTTATTTTATGTTTATAATTTATTACAAATGATAATTTATTTATTTGAAATATTAATGTATTATTTATTTTGTATTGTGTGTCCTAAGAGTGTGGATGACGTATTTTCTAAAAATTATCATGTCTCGTACGTTTTTATATCTCATATCTTGTGTCCATGTAACTTAACTCCTGATATATTAGACTACTGCATATACCAAACTAATCAACCAATATTTTTTTTAGTTGCTAATTAAAAATGAAGTGTATTTTTTTAATTTATTTTTGTCATATAGAAATTAAGTTTTATTTTAATTTATGTTTATGATTTATTATAAATGATTGTATATTTACTTGAAATATTAATGTATTATTTATTTAGTATAGCGTGTTCTAGGGTGTTTTACATTTTAAAAATTATTTCTGTAAGCGTATAGACTACTTATTAATTGTTTTGTAATAAAAAATAAATTTATATTAATATATTAATTTATTAGTATTAGTGATAATCTTTTTTATAGATATTAATCTTAATTTCATTTCTGTTTATAATTTATTACAAATGATTATTTATTTATATTAATATATTAGTGTTAGAGATATTTTTTTATAGATATTATTTTGATAAAGACATTGTCTAAAACAATTTATCTTTTTTCAATTATGTCTTATCTTCTTATAATAACTGTCCTAAATAATTATTTTCTGCTAACACTTAGCTTTTTTAGAGACTTACACTTAGCATCTTCACAATGCAAAATGTTTTATTTTTAAATATATATAGATTTTTGTCTCCATAGACCAGTTTGGACTATGTATCTAATCTAGGTTTTTTGCAAAATGTTATCAGGACTCTTAGATTTTAAGAGGTTACCCGACCTGTTACTATCATTACCTACGACTATTCAGAACTCAATTTATAAACAATTCTCATCACCCTTTGAATCGTGACTCATACGTTAACAGTACGCAGATGCCAATTGCACAAATATGTGCCCTCAAGTGAAGGTATGGAACCTTGCGTGTCATTTCTCCATCATGTATAAAATTTTAAGTTATTCTTTCTAAATAAATAGATAAAAATAATAACTACAAGCGTTACATTTCATCCTACAAAATTATATAGTGATAGAGTTTAGGTATTTCTTCCTTTTTGTAACTATATCCAATATATTATTGTTGTGCCAATTATGCCCAAACATTAAAATTTTAATATCACTTGTACCCATATTAGGATTGGGGAAAAAGAAAACTATTTTTATATTAATCAAGGGTACAAATTGAATGGACATATTTGAATTTAACATACCATATTGTCAATTTATTTTTTGAAATTCCATGGACTCAAGAATTTTATTAATTGAAGTTTTTAATTTGATTAATGCTATTCAGTTAAATTTGTAAAATTAGTAAACCCAGCTGAAATTCAAAACTAAATTAACAAAATGATTTCTAAATCAAAAACCATCTGTTGTTTTCATTAATATAAAATGGTTTTTCCATTTCAGAATAGCTTATAATTGATATTAAATGGTCAAATTTATTGTATGATTATACATATATACTTTTGCAAAAATGTAAAAAATAAAGGGTAAATTTTATCTTTAAGAGAAAAATTAGAAGAGTACTTGCTGATATCTAACGTGTAAGACCATCTATATAGCAAGTCAATAGTGAACAATGCAATTTAAAAAATATCGTAAATTTTTACCAATTTGTCCTTTTTTTCCCAATAACAAGATAACAAAATCCCGTTTGCATTAAACATCTTTATTGAACTAGTATATAGATAAGTTATTCTCAAAAAATTATATATGCAAAGTTGTACTGGAATACAATTTATATGCATTATTTATAAATTAGTGTTTTTCCTTTATTTGCATATCCACTCAAAAAGATCCGGTTCTTCTTTCCTCCCTTTTTCTAGAAAAATAAGGAGGCATTGATGAGCACTAAACTAAATGAGTAAGACTAGATAACTCTCTCACCCCACACAATCACACATATGATAACTACATTATATAATCTATAGCCTTTCGACTGATTATGAATGAGCAAGCAAGCATGAGTACACACTATCAAACAAATCACATACATTTCAGGTAATCAAACGGTGGATGTTAGTCCGTGGAATCACCTAATATGAACAAGGATCATGCTCAACCATCAAGCATGCTTTTAATATAATTTTTGGAAAAACAATCCATAATCCTTATGTAAAGTGCACTCAAGGAGCCCACTCCATTTGGGCTTGATGGATCTTGTCCGTCTAATTCTCCTTTCATTCCTTTTCTTTTGCCTTTTTTTCACTTTTCTTTTTTTTATTTTTCCTTTTTTCTTTTATCATCGATGCGCATCAAATCATAGGTACACATGGGGCCGCCACTCCACCCGCTTATGTCCCACTAACGGTATTCTCACCATGCCCGTGCTCTCACCCCAAGGTAACTCACATCATTTTAACTCTAACACACATCACAAATAAGTCATATCAATCACAATTTCATATCATTTACACAGTATATAATATTCAGCATCTCCATATATTCCAATATATATGTGCTCAATGCGGCTCATGGCATACACGCCTTTTTGGTATTTCTATATGTATGTGTGCTTCACATAGATATCATATTGTTCATGTATGCATGAATGTAAAATGCAATGAGCGATGCAAATCATCTAACTCTACTCCCAGTTCTTTATTATCCTTAATAGAACTTTCTTTATTACTGCTTCCAGTTTTTTCTTGCCATTTTGGAACCTTATAAGCATCTAGAAAGAAAATTTTAAATAAGAAATTTAATTCCTATTTATTAGGTAATCATAGCCGTTATGACCACTTATTAACAACAACAATATTATTATTATTATTATTATTATTATTATTATTATTATTATTATTATTATTCTCATCATCATCATCATCATTGGTAATATGAGTACTAGTAATTTTATTAGTCATTTCTCATTAATGATATAATTATTTTAATTCATTATTAAGCATTTCACCGAAAATCCAACAACATCTCTCTTGTAAATTAGGATAGTTGTCTAATCACGTATCAAAGGCACAATTCAATATATAGCCCATCCATAAGGCATTGACCTCACATCCTCCATTATTTATACAATATTCAAACTATATAATAAGTGGATGCTCACCAAATTAGTAATTAGAGATTGGATTTTTCATCTCACTTTCCCTTTGATTTATGTAATCGATCAACTAATTTAGCTAAGATAACATTTTAGTAAATTTCTATCTTTGTTATACATTAAACTTAACTAAACCGAAAAAGATGAAATTAGAATAATAAGCTTTCTCCCAAAGATGTAACTTATAGGGAGATTAGTTGGGTTGTAATAAACCTCTCACTGGCTGACCCTCTTAACCAAATATTATCAGAAATTGAGCATCAAAGCCTAGGGCTTACCAATAGAAATTTCGTTAACACCATCGCATTGCCCAAATCGAGACTATAATGTTATCTCCTATTGCCCTGCCGGAGCCTCATTGGCCGGTCACCAGATCGCCACTAGTGCTGCTATGTACGGTTGCTAGGAAATTGTGCCTCATCGAAATCGAACACTCTTCACACCACTTTGATCAAAATTCTATGGGGAACTTAGATCTATTGTTTGTTTATCAAATCAGTGACCCATTTGGCTAGAAAGAGCCTCAACTGTAACTTCACTACTGCCACTCATGGCGGTTTTGCCATACATGCCACATCATCGAAATCGATGGAGGGAAATCATTCAGGAGGCAGCTAGGAGTCGATTGGGACCATCCCTAGAGCTTGCATTCGCTAGAATAGCAAGATATTGCTAGAAAACTCCATTGCATGGTGACGCGCTCTTCAAGTCACGATCTCTCTCGTTTCAAGCCCTTATCGTGTGAACCAAGGTCACCAAATTATTCATCTCTGCTAGTTCTTTTTTGGAAAAGAACAACGAATCTGCTGGCTGGTAGCTTGATCTGTGAATTAATTGCGAAAATGCCAGTGTGTAAAGTACACCAACTGAAAAAATAAAATACACTTGATTTGACTTCTAGGTTATGGGTTTTATTCCATGGTAATACGCTTCACTAGTTGTGGGATTAAAATAAAATTGGCAGAGAAAATTTTAAAAGAGAGCTTGATTGCTTGAAATGTAAATTGATTACTTGTATTGAAAAGAGAGCTTATAATTACAGAAAATGTAAATAGACAGTGGGTTAGAAAAATAAAAACAAGGCTTTGGAGATAAAATTGCTTAACTCATTGGAGAGTTCGATTTGATAATTCATTCGAGAATTTGGTTGGCCTTTTGTTGGGTTCCCTTAGCAAAAGACTTGCTAGTATGAGTTTGATTGACGGGTGAGTCCACAATATAAATCTTCTTTCTAGTGATCTTCTCCATGAAGACACTCATGGTTTGCAGCAATTGAGTCATCATTTGCCTTTATTCTTTCAGCATCACTTTCAAATCAAAAGAATTAGAGACATAATCAAAAGCGAAAATTATTTTACCTAAACATTTATTAAGATCGTCAGAGGTAAGTGCAACTTCTGGGAGGAATTTTGAGCAAGAGAGTTGATTTCTCCTTCCTCATAAGGAGACGTTCCTCTTCCAGGGCTTCCAAGGCCCACTCTCGTAGGTCCTCCATCTGAATCCAGAGACTAGACAATAGTTTCTTTTTCAACAACAGAACGAGTCTTTCAAATCATGGTGTTCTCTCAGAACTCAAGTAAAAGATAAAATGCACAAAAGTGGTCCCATTAGACATACCATTAAAGATTGATTGTATTTTTTTGGAAAAGAGTAATGAATCTGCTGGTTGACGGCTTAATTTATGAACTAATTGCGAGCATGCCAGGTATGTGAAGTACACCAACTGAAATAATAAAGTGCGCTTGATCTAACTTCTTAGCTTTGAGTTTGGTTCCACGGTATACGCTTCACCAGTTGTGCAACTAAAATAAAATTGACAGAAAAAGATTATAAAAGAGAGCTTGATTGCTTGTATTGAAAAGAGAGTTTGTAATTATGGGAAATGTAGATAGAAAAGGCTTAGGAAAATAAAAACAAGCTTTGAATATAAAATTAGTTTACTCATTAGATAGTTTGATTTGATTTATTGAATTCGTTGTAGAATTTGGTTGGCTTTTTGTTAGGTTCTCTTGCTCCTTTTATAAGATTCAAAAGTGGTTACTAAAATGATCTATTGACACACGTTCCCATTAATTTCTTTAATGTCCTACCTTTTTGTATGTGAACTACCGTTTGAGGAGTTCTTGCTCAACTGCAAATCATGTTTTCTTTATTTTTTCTTTTAATTAATTAATTAATTAATTATACAAAATAGCATAAAGTGGGTTCTAATTAATTAAACATCCAAATCCAAATCTAAAATATAAAGCCTAAAATTAAAATTAGCAAGATGGGTTCAACAATCTTGTCGAGCTCTTGAATTTAGAACCCTCACTTGTCAAAAACGGTGGTTGGTGGCCAGAGAACCAAGGAAGAAAATGGGGACGGGTTGTCGGTAATCGAGGAGAGAGAGAGAGTGGCAAAAGATTTCTACTTTTTTTTAATTACTCTTTCTTTTCTTTTCTTTTCTTTTATTTTCTTTTCTTTGTAAATTTCTCTTTTGATCACTCTTATACATATTTGTAACAATATTTTAATATTAAAATGAATAATTGAGGAAATTCTCAATTCAAGAGTTTCGATAAGACGTTTATGGGCTTAGGTCTAATACTTGTAGTTTAACTATCTAATACTTGTAGCACATGTAATGGTAAATTTAGATTTTTAATTTAAATAAAATTCAAAAGTTTTTGAAAATAAAATTACGAGTGGTTTCAGTTAGACAATAAAAATATACATTTGAGAAATATCAATTCATGGATAGAATTAGTGTCCCGTTATAAACAGATTGATGATTTTTTCTTGAGAAATTCATAATTTTTTATTATTTAAAATTCTGCAAATGGATTTTAAATCTAACACATGAAATAAGTTAAGTAGATGCTTGAAGAATTAAATTGCCAATTAAATAAAATAGTGAGTAATTTAATTTAATTGACAGGTATATGTAATCTTAACACGAGGCGTTTGTATATTTCAATGTTAGGAAATTCAAAATTAATAAGGAGTTCAATTATGAATTTTTAGTGGAATATTGCATAATTTATTATAATAATATTTTACAGGTTATATTGATACATTATTATTATAAGATAGCCTTATTAATTTTTAATTCTTGTGGATCTCTGTTGTGTCTGTGTTATTTAGAGCTAGTTAAGAGTTTAATTATATATAATGTTATATATATATCATTTTATTAATATTATTTTTAATTGAGAAAAAAAATATATAAGAGACGCTTAGGCTAAATTTAATGGTCAGTTTTTCATTTTTTTGTTTTTTCCCTCTTAATAGCTGTTTGCCCACATAGATGGTTCTGAAGAAATAACCTAGTTCACACAATAGAAGACTGCAAAGAAAATCAGTTTGGTTTCAATAGAGCAGGAGTTGTTGGCACAGCAGCTATTGCATGAAAAAAGAATTCAAACTTTGTGTTGATTTCTTTTGCTCAAGAGATATTTATGATTCCATAATTTTGAAATTAACTCTCCACCTTTGAAATTTTGCATTTCCTTCAATTTCATAGAGTCTTGAGCATTTTCAATTAAATGCGAGTAAAATATAATGAAAATGTGGAGAAAAATTTTTTTGATACTCTAATATGCTCTTACATAAATAATATGTACCTATAATTACATTTACAAGCTTTTAAACAAATGACAATAGAAAGAGGAGAACAATAATTCTTACATTGTAAATCCACAATTTTCATTTGATCTCAATAATCGAATTTGGGGAGATTTGAGAGGATAGTTCGTAAGTAGTGACTCTCTAGAAATATACGCCATTAATTATTTTCACTTAAAAAGAATCCAAATAGGATACAACTAATTCATAATTAGCACTGTGTTTTTGTTTCATTTGTACAACTTATTTATAACATGAGCACAGAATTTACAATGTGTAATATCAATATAAAAGGGTCTTTGAAAACTATAGTAAAACTATCCAATTGTGTATCTATATTTTGACTAATGACATAAATTAACACTCATGTTTTTTGCTCACATTCAAAAAATCTAATACACGGTTAAAAATACACATTGAAAAATAATCATTCAATCATATTTTAGAAACACAAATACATTAAATGTCATCTGTCACTTTCTTCGTTTAGAAAGTAATGTTAACGCGGATTATAAAGCTAATATAAGGGCATTTTGGACTTTTCATTTGACATCCTTCCCAAAGTTTTCATTTGAGGTAAAATTTTCAGTATAAAAAATGCTCTAATTAGAATGTTTTTCTATATAAAGAGAACAGAGAGACAAATTTAATTAGTGCTTATTATATTAACTAAATGACCTAATTTTACTTCAATTTTTTTCTTCAAAATTATATTTTAATTACAATATTGTAATTATAAAATTGTGTAAGGTTTTGAGAGATTGATGTAATTTATTTTTCTTTGTAATAATACAATATTGTACTTATAACTTAATACATTTTAGTTACATTGTTGTACTTATAATATTTATTTTTCTTTGCAAAAGAAAGTACTATTTATAATAGAAGTAAAGTGCAATCAAATTTAATTAAATTAATTTATTATTAATATTGACAAATAAACTTCAACTCCAAGAATAAATAATATCATAACTAAGCTGAACAAGTTAATTAAACCAAAGTGAAAAAGGAGGGAAAGAGAGGGAATATATGACAAGTAGCCATTATTGCGACAGGGTAACTAGGTAAGTCATTTATATCACATATTAATGCTCCTCTGATGCACATCAACTAACCACGTACTCCTTGACCTGCCGCTATTTACTTCACTCTGTCAACGCTATAAAGTCATCTCCTTTCTTCTCTCTGCTCTGCACCTTTCAAAAACTCCCTTCTTCTTCTTCTTCTTCTTTAAGCTTCAGATAAAGACCATGGGGAAGGAGAACAGCAAACAGGTCTCAATGTTGACATGGGTTTTGTTTGCCGAGTTGCTTTTACAAAACGTTGTCGTTTCTGTAATGGCTTCAAATTTTGAAGAGCAAAAGAACTACTATAGCCACGACCCACATAGAAGTCTCTCTCTCTTTCTTTTATTTAAAATGAAAAACCAGATTGCCCTCGATTTAAATATTTTATTGTTTAAAATAAAGGTAAAATTAATAAAACAATGCATTAACTGCTCTATATGATGCATGGCAGGTTCACACGGCAGCCCATCTCATGGAACGCCATCACACGGATCTGGAGGTGGTGGTCATGGTGGCAAAACACCCACCTACCCTACTCCATCAACCCCATCGACCCCATCAACCCCATCGACCCCATCGCATGGAAATTGTGAAACCCCACCAACAACGCCATCAACTCCATCAAATCCTTCAACAGGAGGAGGTGGTGGATATTCCCCTCCATCAACTCCATCAAATCCTTCAACAGGAGGTGGTGGTGGATATTATCCTCCCTCACCTGATGTTACTCCTCCAACACCTGTCATTGTAAGCCCACCAACCACCACTCCTCCAACTCCTTACTTTCCCATTCCAACTCCATCCACTCCGGACGTTCCCTCACCTCCGTTCACTCCTGATCCAAATTCACCCTATACATGCAAGTAAGTTTTTACTTATGTATTTTAATTCTTAGCTTGTTGCATTATAAAGTAGGTACTCCACTCTGTGGGAAAGCCACGTCGAAGAGGAGGAAAGCAATTTCTGTGCAGATCCTGTAGTTGAAACTCAGGGCCTGCCATAATTTTTCCGTCTAACCTTAACCATTTTCCCCTTGATTTATGTAAAATGGTGGTATGAAATCCTGGTTTCGCCCTTCTCTACACTGATATATAAAAATATATACGCAAAATAAAGGATGACATGAATGTGCTTGTTTAATTTATATACAGTTACTGGAGAAATCATCCCGGTTTAGTATGGGGTCTGCTTGGCTGGTGGGGAACAGTTTGCAATGCATTTGGAGTAACTAGCTTGCCTGGTTTTGGAACAAGCATGAACGTACAACAAGCACTTGCAAATACACGTACTGATGGGTATGGGAGTCTCTACAGGGAAGGTACTGCTTCTTTGCTCAATTCTATGGTGAATCACAAGTTTCCTTTTACGACAAGGCAAGTTAGGGAGAGTTTCATAGCCGCACTTAACACAAACAAGGCTGCATCTGCTCAGGGTCATCTATTTAGGCTGGCTAATGAGGGTCGACTGAAGCCTAGAAATTGACGAGAACTCATATCTGGTGCTATTAGTCATTTGCATGTAATGTGGTGTGTTTGATTGTCGATTGGAGTTTTCTTGTGTTGGTTGGTAGTATCTTAAGAGATATCTTAGTTTCGTGTTACTATTATAGACAGTGTTAAGAGATTTGAATGCTTAATTAAGTGATGTTTTTAATAGTTTTAAATAAGATTATATTATGGCGTACTTCCAATTTCATATTTCTTTGATTAATCCCACCGATAAGAGTTGCCTACATTTGTATTGTCCATTTACCAAGTATAAGAAAAGTTATTTAAAAAGATTTTTAACTTACTTAGATTCGATCCATCGTCTCATTTATAAACCGAATTAATAAAATTTAGAATTCTTATTACAACGTGTCTTTTTTATCATTCACTTGAATTAAAAATATGAAGTCGAAACACTCTCAAAAAATCTTAGGTTTCACAAATTAAACCGTATCAAACCAGTCGTTAACTCGATCTTCTGATTGAATCAGTTCAACTTTCAAAATCCTAATATCAAAGTCCACATCTTTCTTTTTCCATTTTTTTTTTCTTAAAAGCCAAACTTCAAATGTTGTTCATAGAATAAAGAAAAATTCTAAAAGTAAATAAATATATCTCTCATATACTAAAAAGATTATATTTTTCATATAGGCAACCATTAATAGCTTTCTTAGAACTCTCAGAAACAATTGAAAAAAGTAAGAATAAACTCATATTAGAACAGAGAAGATAAATATCTATAAGAACAAAATTATGTATCTTAGAAGTTCTTTCTCTCTTGACAATAAATGGTTGTGTTTGTGATGTGTGGGATGCCATAACCAGTCGAAGGTTACAGATCAGCAACTGTGTAATAATTATGAGGTAGAGCACATATTGCAGAGAGTGTGACTCTTTGAATAAATGAAAATTCAATTATCTATACCTAAAGCCACAGTAAATGCAGACAGGCACCACAGATGTATATTCATTACTAACGAGCTAGCACTGATATATGGATTAAAGGCTCCATTTTTTAGTGAAAAATGACCTTTTTTAAAAAAAAAATTGAGAGTTTGTAATTTTATGTTCACAACTTTTACATTGACACGTAAATCTTCCAACTCATAAAATATTACTCATTAAGTATTCCAACTTAATTATAAAATTATATCTATCAATCACTTAAACTTATAAAACTATATTTATTCAACATTATGAAAATCATTATATAATAATTAATACTAAAAGATGCATAAAATATCGTACTTATTTAATATATATCTAGTTGACCAAGTTAAAAATGTTCAACAATTAAATTGGGAAAAGAAAAGAAATAGATTGGTTATTATATATGTATAATATTTCTCGGTAACATTTCAACTCGTGGATCCGTGGCGCAATGGTAGCGCGTCTGACTCCAGATCAGAAGGTTGCGTGTTCGATTCACGTCGGGTTCAACTCCCATTTTATGCATTTTCAACACGTGCCTCAGTTATTTATTTATTGAGCTGATATTGTACGAAATTGTTATATGCCTTCTATTTTAAAAAAATCAATTGAATAATGTTTATATTTTGTAGCTATTTAACTAATAGAACTTCAATTATTTTTCCATTTAATTATAAAAAAATATCAAGTTTACCTTTAACAAACTTGAAACTTTCTTTTATGCCAAATGAACTTGTAACTTAACTTGTAGATTTCTGCATCTTATTCCTAATAATTATTGTTTAAGTTTCAATAACCTTACCTTTACTACCTATAGAAATTAGGCTCTGATACCAAAAGGGAGCTGACTTGAAGTGTGGAGGGACAGAGGAAGAAATGAACGTTTAATCTTAATTGTAGAGTAACGGAAATTGTTAAGCTAATATTAAAGGGAGAATAGAGACTGGACAATGAGATATAATACACATAAGTGAAAACAATCATAAAAATTAATTAAAATAAACAAATGATTTAAGTAATTTAAAACAAAACAATAATTATACAAAAGAAAACTTTATTACTTACAAGAAAAAGAGTTCACAAAGCTTTTGAGAGAGCAGTGTATAGAGATAGCACAAGATCGCTTCTTCTATTAACCTCTGCCTCTATTATTACACACCTTGCTATTTATAGAAGTGCATGGACTTTATTTGAGTTAAAGTCCGGATAACTATCATTCAAACCTTATCTATATGGATAAGGCCTAATATAGACAAATGATGGATAGGGCCTAATACAGACGAAAGATGGATAGGGCCTAATATAAACAAAAGATGGGTAGGACTATCTGATTGATATTATAACAGTCATCTTTATGGAGTGGTGAGTTACTTGATGTAGCTTCGTCTTCATCTTCTTGAGATACTTGACTATTTATTTCTTGGAGTGTCTTCTTGAACTCTTCAATTGAACTACTAGCGGCGAGGGCAGCTTGCCACTTGCTTTTATCTGTTAAAAAATCTAGATTCTTTCAACTCTTTGCCAAAGGTAGATATCGTTTTGAACTGAAATATCTCTGCACAGCTTGAACATAGGCCTGAGTTTGTTTATAATCCTTCCACCATTTATTGCTGAAGACTTTGACTAGCATAGGAGGAAAGGGTAGTGGTTGAACTTGTTTAATTTGATAATTCTAGGATAAGATCCATGGGATTCCAAATGTAGCCGCAAATGCTAGTAGTTTATCTTGTCCAAAATTGGTTAATTGCTTATCATCAAGCTCAAAGCCTTGAAGTATTTTTGTAGGAAATGTTTTAATTGAACATCCAAAATACTTGAACCATTGTTGAAACCAAAAAGGAAATTCTATAATTGAACCTCATGGAATCATTATAAACCACGAATGATTATGGTTTCTTAAGTAAAATACATCATACCAAGCTTTTTTGTAATCTTCATAGTTGAAAGAACTTGGTATAAAGTTTTGGCTAAATTTTCTTTCAGTATAAGGATTCTGATTCCAATCCAAAAGAGAAAAAACCTTTTTTATTTGAACTTTTGAATATAAAATCTTTTTAACATCTGCTAGATCATGAATATATTCAAGAGTTATGGAATCAGTATCAATTAATATAAACTCATAAAAATTTCTAGTTTTTGAAATTGATTTAGGAATAAAATGAAAATTAGAGGGAAATACCTTTTGAGCAACTTTTAGAAAATTTGAACATTTAGTATGTTCCTTCTCAATATAGGTAATTGGTAAGTCTATATCCTTATTAATATAAGGATAGTTAGCTATAGATGAGGAGGATGATGCACTAGTAAGGGCATTATGTAATTGGTTGGTTTATTTGTAACAGAAGTGGTTGAAGCAAAGACTAGTATTGGTAACTGAGTGGTTGAAGTAACAGGTAATGTCAAGGAAGTACTCACACTCTTTTTAGCATAACTTTCTCTAGTAATTTTATTCTTATTGGGAGTGTCCATTAAGTTTTGCTTAACAAATTCATCGAATAAAGGAAAAAATTTATTTGTTTCTATCTTTGCCCTGCAAGAATTCATAGGTAGGAAAATCAGATAAAGAGTTAGAAGTACCTTTAATGGCTTCAACTTCAAAATCAAAACATGATAAAATAGCTTGCCATCTAGCAAAAATTTATTTTGAAACAATATTTTTAACATCCTTTTCTAAAAAATTTTTGGTTGCCGAGTAGTCAATCCATAAAAGGAATCTTTTATTAATCACATCATCTTCAAATTTTGTAATGCACAAAACTATCGAAAGCAATTTTTTTTTAATAGTTGAATAATTTTTTTTGTGTATCATTCCATGCTCCAGAATGGTACCTAACTAGAGATTCAAAAGACTGATCTGGTAATTTTTGTTTGAGAATACTTCCATAACCTATATCTGACGCATCAGTTTTGACTATAAGAAATGAATTGGGATTTGGTATAGTAAGACAAGGAAGGCTTTTAACTTTTGATTTTATGGTTTTAACTATTTTGGTATGTTTCTCAGTCTAGGGAGAAGAGTTTTTTCTTAACCTATTGAATAATGGCTGACACAAGATTCGAATATCTTTCATAAAATCAGCAATATAATTCAGACATCCTAAAAATCTTTGTAATTGATTTTTATCAATGATTTCATCCGGAAATCTTTCAATAAAGTTAATTGATTGATTGATTGGTTTAATAGTACCTTGAAAAATATCATGCCCTAAAAATCTTATTTTAGCTTGAAATAATTTAACTTTTGGAGAAGAAATAACTAAACCATTTTGCCTAACTATGTTAGAAAACCTTTTTAAATGAGAAAAATGTTGATCAATATCATTCAAATAGATAAGCACATCAATCAATGTAAACTATCGAAAATTCATGATAATTGTTAAAAATGTAGTTCATGATATTTTGAAATTTGGAAGGAGCATTTTTCAAACCGAATGGCATAACATTCCATACATAATGACCAAAGGGAACATTAAAACCAGTTTTGTATCTATCACATTCATGTATTTGTATTTGCCAAAATTCTGATTTCATATCAAATTTGGAAAATATATTTGTACTATGTAACCTCTTTAACAAATCTCTTTTGTTCAGTATAGGATACCTAATCCATTGCAATACTTTATTCAAAGGTTTATAATTTATAACTAATCTGGGTGCTCCTCTTTCTATTTCGATCGCATTTTGGACATAGAAAGCTGAACAACTCCAAAGAGACATTGATTTTCTAATTAATCCTTTATATAATAGATCGTTTATTTCTTTGTAACAATATTCTTGTAATTGTTTATTCATTTGTATAGCTCTAGATCTAGTTGGAATATTCTTTTATCAAAATCCTTTATATAAGGTAAATGAACTATATGTTGTTTTCTAGACCAAAAGGCATTAGAAATATTTAAACATACTTCTTTATCTAACAATTCTTGAAAATCTTTATTTTTCTGTTGTATGTGAGCTTGCTGTAATTGATTTTCAATCCTAATATTGTTAATTTTATGTTTAAGATAGCTAATATGTTTCTGTTTTTGTTCAATAAGATTTATCTCATTATATACAGAAATGTCTTGTATAGTACTTTGATCTTTTTATCAAATCGGTTGCATAAACTCAAAACATATTTGACAGTTTAAGATATTTGTTTTTAATCCTTCATTATCTACCTTAAAAGGATAAATAGTAGCTAAAAAAGGTGTTCCTAGTATAACTCTCGTAGTAAGATTCTTAACTAAAATAAAATGTGTCTTAAAGCAAAAACCATCATTACAGATTTTCTCTTTTGTTAAGTTATATTCTACTCTTAACTTACTACCATCAGTAGTATACAATCTTTCTTTAGTTTTTTCGTAATATATTGTTGGGATTAATCCTTCTTGCAAGCAATTTTGGTCTGCACCAGAATCAACTAATGCAATCGTAGCTGAATGAAAATCATTATTAATTACTATTGTAACTAATACTATCCATTTCTGGAAGCTTACTCTAGAGATTACATTGATAAATTCATCGTAGGATAATGTTTCAGCTAAATTATTAATCTTTCTAATTTCTGAGGATTCTGCTTGTACATTTATAATTTTATTAACTTGTAATTGAATAATTTATTGTTTACTTTTGTTATGTTTTTGTTTTAATTCTTCTATTTCCTTTTTAACGATTCTAATTTCTCCTTATAGGTCAGCCAAAGAAGGGGAAAACTTTTCTTTATTACTGTTGAACCTATTAAACATTTCCTTTAATTCATAAGGTTTATATGGGTTTTCATCTTTTATGTAATATGACATCTTTTAGTTTTAACAAGTATTATTTTTTAACTTCGTCATCTTCAATTTTATCTATACATTTTAAAAGAAAATCAGTTTCTTTAGTTATTAGGTTTATATTATTTAATTTACAAATACAATGACCATCGCATTCACAGTTATCTATATCACTTGAACTATCCTCTGAATTACTAGATTCTATTTTGTATATATCTTCAAAGTCATCACTTATCTCTAAATCTGTATCGGTATCGGTGAGAAGCAAACTCATCATTTACTGTTTTAACTTTTCTGATATATCTAAATTGTTTACCTTTTATTTCATTTTGCATTGTGACTTATAGTGTCCTACTTTTCCGCACTTGTAACACACTATTTGTCCTTTACCTTTTCTTTTAACTGTATTCTTCTTAATGTTTAGAGGGGGTTTGCTCTCTTTAGAGGCTTTATTTTGGAAAGTTCTAGTTTTAAAGGTTTTAGCTCTATAGGGTCTTCTATAAGGGCTTTTCTTATGTTTCTTCTTATTTCTAGCAGAAGGAGGACTTAATCTTTTATATCCATTCTCACTACAGAAACTTCCTAATTCTTTTCTACTTTGATGGAACTCACTCTTCATCTTTGCTTTTAATTTAAGATCGGTACATAAAACTAAACCTTCATTATTAACATGATTAATAATTTCTCCATATGTAAGGGTATCATAAGGTATGAATCCACCATAAATCCCTCGTATTCGAGAACGTACCTTTTCAGCAAATGACTTAGGTAATCCGCCAATAAATCTCTCTTTCTAAAAGGCATGACTACAATCTTGCCTAGTAAATACTTTTGTAAGAAACACATCTTTATACCATCTAAAATCTTGTAACTTTGGACAAGTTAAATTAATTAATAACTCAGATGTTCTAGCTTGATACTCTACCGGTTCACCTATAAAGATTTTAGTTTATAATAGTGCATTTTAAATAAATACACATTTTAGATAATAAATAATAAATAACATTAGTATTAAGTCATATATATTTATATTTTAAACAATAAAATACTATTAATTAATAATAACACCAATTAATCAAGTTTAATTTTTCAATGATAAAGAAGTAAAAATCTCATTAACATTATGAAAAAGCAAGTTGAAAATTATTTTATAAATCCTTTTGAGTTTTTAAAAAATTGAGGCGTTACAATAATAAGCTGAGAATGGATTTATTTATTAAAGTTTATAAATATTAGAATGAATTATTAATGGATTTATATATTTATATTAGCATAAATGGTTAATGAGTAATTCATGAAATTGAGCAAAATTTTGTTAGGAACGAAATACTATATAAATATATGTATATAAGGCATTGATTTAAGTATTAAAGCTGTGGATTTTCGCTAAATAAAATTTATTGAGATGATTTGGATTAATAAGTGTTAAAAATTAATGGATTTTAATTAATTTGGATTTATTAAATGTGAGTTGATTATTAAAGATTTCAATAAATTAAAAATAAGTCGTTAGAGTGGAATTAGTGGAATCAAAATAATTTGATTATAAACAGAAAATTTGCAGTAAAATTTAATCAAATGATTTTGTAGAATTGAGACAGATTATAGGATTATTCAATTGATTAAAATATAGATTGGTGAATACTGATTTAAGTAGAAAGGATTTAATTAATTAAAGCAATTTAGGTTATTAAATAAATTTATTTGGGAGATTTAGTGGTAATTATTATAAGGTAAATATAAAATTGATGTGGATTAAATGGTGAAATTGTTGGTGTATTTTGATTTGAATTAAAAGATTGAAATTAGACAATAAATTGGAAGTAAATATATTATTAAGAAATTATAGTTTGTTGGGGTTAATTTACAAATAGAAATATAAATATATTTTTAAGATTGTTAGAATTAGGTAATTGAATAATTAAATATAAGAATAGATTTTTGTGATTATTAAGGATTAAAAATCAAATGAGGTAAATAAATTGTATAACTGATGAGTATTTGGAGACTAGAAATAAATTGAGTAAAAGAAAATTCAGTGGTGGAAAGATAATATTTATTTTGAATTTAGAATGGTGTTATATGAAATATTATAATGTTGGTAAATTAAATTATTTTAAAGATTATAATGAGTTGAAATTACTGATATTTATCAAGTGACTAGTGCAGAGTCTAGTATAGTTATAGCAGTGTGATTAGAATTTAACTTATTAGATTAATTTTCTAATTCTTTATTTTATTTGCTCAATTGTCTGATATAATTCTTTTCTTATATTTTTAAATTCTTTAGATTGTCCAAACTCGTCTATTGCTCCTCCAAATCAAAATCCAAAGCAAGATTTGAGCCTTCTACTATCACTATGAATAATAATATATAATACTTATCAAATTCATGAATGCATAACTTATTTTTAAATCTTGCATTTATTTATATTCAAGTACTTGAATGCATTATGTATACATATAATGTGCATGAATTAATTCTGTGAATGGTTGCTTGTATTTAATATCATGTGATTATTATGTGGAAGTTAGGATGACGTGAATCACCTAGGGTTGAAAGCACAGGCATGGTGAGAATGTTGTTAATGGGCTGTAAGCGGTGGGAGCGGTGCCTCCCCATTGTGTACTCCGAATTATAACACATGTCATGAAAAATATTTTTATAAAGAAAATATTATTTCATGAAAAATATTTTTTTCTGATTATGATTTTGCCCGAACGGGGGTGAGTTGTTTGGGTGCATAAGTTACAAAACCATGAGATTATAAGATATGAATGATATTTAAACATGCTTAAGGAGAGCATGGTCCTATTAAGGTGATTTCACAAACTAACGACCACTTGATGTGCATTATGGATGCTACTACTTGTGGATGCTATGATTGATATTACATGATTGATGAATTCTCAATTAGAATAGTCTAGGGTCATTTTGTTTGACTGCTTGGGTTATACATTTTTTATTACTATTCAATGAGTTGCAAAACTCACCCCCCCCCCCTCTCACCCAACTTTTCAAGAAGTGAGACTCTAGTCAAAGACAGCTATAGCTATATAGTCTTCCTCACAAGGCTATCACAGTATATTTCTATATTTATGCAATTCATTAAATTAATATATTGACATTTTAAGAGTTTCATTGCTTCTAAATATTATTGGACTTTGCAAGTTGTATGAATTGTATAATTTTATGAGTGGGCTATTCTATGAATTTATAATTGTCTTAAATTATTTATTTGGGTTCATGTATGACCAGTAGCCATTTGTGATATAGTAGAAATTTTATCGGCATGTACTATATATTATTTGAGATGTTTATTATTGGGCTGAGATTATTTGGCTATTGAATTAGTACATGTAAAAATTGTGTGGGCTCATTATTGTCAGAGAACATTTGTGTTATTTTGGTTATTGTGGTTTAAGCTTACTACGGGCCTCAGGAGCCTTAAGTTTAACTAGGGCCTAGTGCCAGTCCAGCCCATGATTTTCGATCGTGATAGTTTTGAACCTTCTCTTTATTTCAACTTATATACACACACGCGCGCGCGTAAATGTCTTTTTATCATTACCAAATTGAAGTTGAAGTATTTTAAGTTCCAAATTGAAATTTAAACATAGTTAAGTGTGTACTTTTAATTCAGGGACCACTTGAAATTAGTATCTTGCTAAATAATCAGCTAATAAGATTGCACACTCGCAACTCACAACCCGCAATTTTATGCCTGTTGAACGTCCAATCTATGACATGCGGTACTATCCTTCTATCGTTCATTCTTGATGGTATGATGATTTAACTTAATAAAATTGCACTTTTCTCTTTTTTTATGATCAAATACATAAGTTCACCTTTAAACTTTATGACTTCAATTTTATAGCACCTTGAACTTAACAGTTAACTTATTATACACCTTAATTTGTAAATTTTAATAATATTACTATTATGAAATAAGTGGATGTCTTATATGGGCTAGAAGTCTATAGTCTTAATTACTGGAAACTCTATATTCCTGATTTATGGAGGACTTTATTAGAGTTCCACTTGTGTAACTATATATATGTGGCTTCTCATCAATAATGAACACCCTCGTATTCTCTCCCATATCTTATTCTCTATTCCTTCTCTTTGTTTTTTTCTAATTTTATATTATTTTATAACATATTATCAGCACAATTGTTATATCGCAATTTTTTAAAGCAAAGATTTGCGATTTACGACAATCAAAGTTAGGTGGCTCAAAGAGAGAATAATTTTCATTTGATTAAAATTATCAAAGAAAGGTACAATATCAAAGGTATCACAAATAAATGCATTTATCGTTGCAAAGCTTGCAAAACTATAAGTTGTTTTAATTTTGCAATATTGAAGTTATTATTATTATTATAATTATTGCTATATATTGAGTACATTATCCATGTACTACAAATTTTGAGAATTGATGTGACACCCCGACCCGGCAAAGCAACCCTAAGAGGGTGGGTAGAGCAGGGCTCCTAGCAAGCTTCTAGGATGGCAGGCTAGCTAGGGTAGTGGAATGCGGGACACAGGAATGAATCGGATCATATATCGAAAAGGAGGTAACTAATCATCAGAGGCGCCTTTTGGTGGAATGGCTGGAGAGTTGGAAGAACTCTAGGATTAAACCTGCTCGTTGATAGAAATCCCAGGATGGATGACCTCCTGGGAAGGTTCCCATTTCACCTGCGAGACAAAACCGTGCGGGTCTTGCCGATCTTGTATGGGGGAGCCGGCTTGATCCAAAGCGGACAATTCCTCTGGTGGTTAGAGTCAGGGCATTACAATTAATTTATTAAGATGTTGTCATTATTATATTTGGGGTTATTAGCCGATCTAGAATTGTCAATGATATGTATATCTCAAATATGCTGCTGAAGTACCAATATCCTCGAATATGCCCCTGAAATATCCTCGAATATGCTCTTGAAGTAGCAACATCAAGAGAAAAAGTTTTATAATAAACTCTAAATTTATTCATGTCCTTTTAGTATTGAGCAAAGTAATGAGTTCTCAATCAATATTATAAAGTTTGTCCAATTAGATTTTCTTCATTTTCTGAAGTGAATGAAATTACATATAATACTGGACATGGTAGTAGTGAAATCCACCCAACTAGATTTGATGCATTCCCTGAAGTGAATGCAATAATATATGATACTAGGTGTAGACATGAACAATGAAAAAGATATACTTGTCATTAAGAATATCAATAAGATCACAGTTGAAGTAATGATCTTACCAATTATGGTAGCCACATAATTAAGTATAAATACCACCAAAAGTGGTATAAATAATGTGGCATATATAGATATTGGTTATATACTTATTGTATACCAAAATATTGAAAGGCAAATTTGACTTTAGTAGTAAAAGAAAATTTAAATGCTCTAAAAGAGCAAGTATTACTATATAAAAGAATGTGCATAATGCATTATTCCAAAGATATTCATTAGAATGGATATCTTATAGAGATAATGATTGAAATAAATATGATGGTAAACCAGAAGTTTACAATTATAAGTACTTTATTATTTGGCATGATCGGTTGGACCATCCCAATTAATAATGATGCGAAAAGAAAAATTTAATCTTTATATGAATATTTATTAAAGAACTAGAAGTTTCTTCAACTGTAATAAATTTTTTATGTTTAGTTTGTTCTCAAAGTAAATTAATTATTAAGCAATCACCAAGAATCCAAATTGAACTGTTTGTATTCTCTGGAATATATAAAGAAAAATTATATATGAATTTCTTTGGATATATTATAAAATCATCCAAAAGATAGTACACGAGTATTATTAACTTGCAACTTGAAGTTTGCAATGATTATTATAAATATGCACCTAGAAGTTTGCATGATTATTTGTGCCAATAATTTGATTAATAATATAATTTCCTGATTAGGACAATTTAAGCTTGAAAATGATGATAAATTTATACATCAGACCTTTAAAGACTGTGGCATGTGTTAATTAAAATAATTATAAGGCAATCCGTAGTTGCTTTTATTTATGTTCAAAATGATTTAGTATAATCATTTGTTAAATAATTGCAATTAATTGCAAGGATTATTACGATAACGAAGATGATGCTTATTTTTTAGAGGGATGTGCTATTAAATTTAATAGTATTTATTTGCATCAAGCCAAATAAGTTATTATAAGTTTTTCTCTTTATAATTGGTCTTGGATCAGGAAGCAAACATTACCCATTGAGAAATTTTAAATGTGCGATATATGTTCTAATTATTCCACCACAACGCACTAAGATGGGTCCTCAAAAAGAAGTTGAAAATACATGTCGGGTATAATCTATGATTAAATATTTATAAACTTTCAAATAAGAAAGTTATATATACTAAATTTATTAATTATTATGGACCCGACATTAGGGGGAGAAAATAAGCAGCTAGAAGAATAAACTGGTTAGAAATGAATTATCATTATTATATCTTGATCCTCATACAAAGCAGTTTTAAAAGTTTAAAAGATAATTCATTTGTAAAATATTATAAATTAGTTGCTACATATATTTACTTATCTAAAAGGAGATAATTAAATCTTACATACTAGCTGCAAATTGCTCATATTATAAATAAAGTCCTTGAAGGACAAACTGTCTATGTTAATTAATCTACACATGCCTGAAGCATGGTAGATTAGTTCTAAAGATAAAAGAAAGTGAGCAAATATTTAAGACGACCAAGTTCTAGAAAAATAAAATCTAGAATAGATCCTATACATGATTAATAAGTTTTCTGAAGAAACTCAAGTACCTAAAATGAATGAAAATTATGAGATCTCTATAAATTATGTCATGTCTGAACAAGATGGAACCAATATAAAAGAAATATCGATAATATTTATATAATATAACACTTGAAATTGTGAACAATGATGAGGATCTTGAGTTTAGTCTATTGGAAAATATAGACATAAAATTGATTGGCTAAAATAGAATAACGCATATGACATTTAAATTTACTTGACAGTAAATCTTAAAATTTTATGGGCATCAAGAGATGTCAATTCAGTAGAATACATATATATACATATTTGTGTGAAATTGAATTGGAGTAATGAGATATAAAGCAAACTTGTTGCATATATTTTTTTGAAAAAAAAAAACTGACATTGATTATGAGGATAAATATTCTCATGTGGTGGATATAATTATAATTTCATATTTGATTAGTTTGGCAATTTATGAAAATTCGAAATGCATCTAATGAGTTAATGATTGCCTATTTATATGCTAACTTGATGTGTATATCTATATGAAAATCCCTAAAGAATTTTAGTTGCTCAAAACATAAAAATTAAATTCTTGATAAATTTATTCAATTAAATTATATAGAGGTCTATATGGATTAATGAATAATGATATCTATAAAATATGAAAAAATGTTTGAAGGAAGCAAATTGAGACCTCAAGAAATATATTCAAGATTTCTACATGGAATCGTCTTAATGATACTTATGGCTGAAAAAAATATTATTTTATGACTATGTTCTTTTTATAATATTTTATTATTGAAAGTGTTACTTTTGATATTTATTTTGTATACTATCATGAGTAAGGTGATAGCTTAATTAGTGAATATATATTAAAATAATATTTTAACAATATTGTTATATGTTCATGAATTTTTACTTGAATATGAATTTATCATTATTTAGTTTATGAACATTATTGAAATTCTTGAAAAGCTTCTAAAGATTATAAATTCTTTGAGGGAAGAGATTGAGATGAAAGATATTGAAAATATAAAGTTTTATCTCGCCTTGAAAATTGAGCATTTCATAAATGAGATTTTCTCTATGTATGAATCTACATATATGATTAAGTTATTCAAATGATTTTATGTGGATAATAGTGGGGTCACTTGATGGGAATATGACTATTTTTCACTTTGAAAAAATTATGAAGAACTCTTGGTTCTGAAGTACCATATCTTTGTGCAATAATGACGCTAATGTGTCTTGCTACTCATATTTGGCTTGATTTTTATAAATTTTATTAGCAAGATATAGTTTTTTCTGGATATGAAAAAATTAAATGAAATTAAACATATATTTTGACATCTCCATGACACTATATATATTAGTTATGTTATAACTAACATGTCAAAATAAGTTTTGATCGGCAATGAAAATGCAATTTACTTGTGTAATCCACATTTTGTTCAATTATAATCAAGTCATTCATTTACATGTGGAGGTACAATTATTTTATAGCATTCAAGGGATGAAGAATTGCTACTACTTCATTTAGCTATACATATATTTTAGCAACTCATGAAGAAAGATGAAAAAGTACGTGCAGTCTATTTGTCCAGAAAAAAATTTCTACAATATTATAAGAAGGACATGTTGGAAGAGATAAGAAAAATATATTTCACCAAAATTTTTTCTTCATTCATGATCTCCCAAAAAAATGGTGATATTAAAGTTTAATCAGTCAAGCGACAATATTGTTGATTTGCTTATCAACACACTTTATACTTCTACCATAAGTTTTGAAGAATTGATGCGCAAAAATGGACTACATAAAGATCTCAAGATTTATCTTCATGAGGGGAAGTAAATACGCACTGTACTCTTTTTTTCCTTTAACCAAGGTTTTGTTCTATTGGATTTTCCTATTAAAGGTTTTTAATAAGGCAATATTTCAACGTGTATTTAAGAAAAAAATAATGTACTATTTTTCCTTTACTAAGATTTTTTTCCTATAGGGTTTTTTCTTAGTAAATTTTTAACGAGACATATTCTTTAAAGAATGGATATCCAAGGGGAATGTTATGAAATAAGTTGATGTCCTATCTAGGCTAGAAGTCTATAGTCTTAATTACTGCGAATCTATCTTCCTGATTTATGGAGGACTCTATTATGGTTCCACTTGTGTATCTATATATATGTGGCTTTTCTTCAATAATAGACACTCTCGTAATTTCTTTCATATCTTATTTTATATTCCTTCTCTTCCTTCTTTCTAGTTTTGTATTATTTTATAACAATTACACTTTTTTCAATATTAATATCAATAGTTTTTAGAGTTTTTGATTTATTTGCAAAGTATCAACTTGACATGTAATTTATATGACTTTTGAAATAATAATTTTCATAATTTCAAATTTTTTAATGAGTGTTTAATTAATCTTGTTAAACTCTCAGAATTTTGGGAGAGATTTTGATTATGATTAACTCGATTTCAGGGTAAAATTTGAGTATATATATTGGAATCTGAATAGTCCGTATTGGATTAAGATTCTGAGTCCTGATTTGTTTCTTATTTAGGGTTTTATAATAAAATATTATTATATGTTAACAGTAGTCTCCCCTTAGTTATTTTGTCATTTATGTCCAAATGTATGTCTTATCTATTTATTATCACCTGTATTTATTTATGTATATAGTTTATTTGATTATTATTATTATTATTATTTAAGGGGTTAAAATGATTATTTAAGTAGGGTTCTTTATGGTTCTTTATGATAGTTTTGAGGAGTTCGAGGTACTTGACTACTCAAGGAGTCGCCTTATTAATTATGGCGACCTTTCATCTGCCTCGCCTGGCTTATATAAACCTCATTTTCACTTTCATTTGTTACTTTTACTATTCTCTTGCCATCAAAGCGTCTCTCTCTAGATTTTCCTATTTTCTTTCTCTCTTTAAGAGCTACTAATCTCAGTAAGTATTTTCTTCATTTTCTTTGTGTTCTTTGCCTTATCTGTCATTTGATCGGGGTCATGAGTTTGTCCAGTAGTGAGAGTATCCGAATAGTGTCTGATGTTTCAGAGGGCGAGCCCTCTGAACATCCTGTGGGCGAGCCTCAGGAGGGGGAAGCCGATTCTAGTCAAGAGGAGGTTAGGGGGAAGGGAGAAAACATTAGGGTAGCGGATATACCTTCGGACATAGATGAGGGCAAACTGCTAGATATTTGCTATTCATACAACATCCCCTTTGAGTATTGATTGATTCGCCCTTCGGAGGATATGCAGATTACTTCTCCTGTGGATAAAGATTCTATTATGTTGTATGAGGAGGATTTTCGCTCGGGATTTTGCCTTCCCTTATCCGAGCCTTTAATTTCTTTCTTCAATGACTATCAAATAACCATAAGTCAACTTCATCCGAATGGTTTGAGGTTCCTTTGTGTTGTTATCGCCTTAGCCAAAGAAGATGGGAATTATATGAGTGCTAGTGCAATTTGGGAGCTGTACCATATTTCCCATTGTCCTTCTGAGGATCATTGTTTTCTTCAAGCGAAGGCGAATTGTAACATCTTTACTAAGAAGTCAAAGATATCGTCTCTGAAGAATTGGAAGTTGAAATTTTTTATTGTGAGGTTTGATGGTGGGTTTGGTATTCCGAACAGCTAGTCTATTGCTCCTCAACGTTCTCTACTTCCTCACCCAACCACCTATGACCGAAGTGTTACTGAGTCCATAAAGGCCATGGCGCTCAGGTCTGTTGACTTAAGAAAGGTGATAGTTGATAATTATCCCCTTCGCTCTCCTAGTGTGCCTGTTAGGCCAAATCCTTCTTACCACGGTATTCTTTACTCCTTACATGTTCGTACTTAGGATTAAACTAACTAACTTAGTTTAATTTTCTTTTCTATTTTATGTAGGCATGGCTCCTCCGAAGGCGAGAGCTACAACAATGTCTAAGATCACCGAGGCTATAAAGCGGCGAGCCTCATTCGATGTTCCTGAGGAAGTGCCTCCTCCCTCCGAACTAGTTGTTGAACGGGCCTCAATCGAGCCAGCAACTGTACCTGCAAATAATTCACCTGCCTCTGCTCCTTTAGCCGAACCACCAAAAAAGAGAGCGAGAGAAGAGTCTACCTCAGCTTCTGCTCGCCCTTTCATCCCTTCATTTGGTCCTTTGCCAACTCAGCGACCTAAAGCTGCTGATCTCTGATCCTACTTTATTAATAGGTATGGATCAAACTACACTGTTAGGGAGGATGGCCCCAGTTGAGAGTTAGCTCGATAAAAGATAGGCTCTACTTTGAGCACTATGATGACTGAGCGACTACTAATTTCTAAATCAGTGCCTCCTTCAAGCTATCAATGCTAATACCCTTCAGTTCGAATGGCTATAAAGGCTTAAGTCAGGTAATATCGAGCTGGATGTGAAGTATAACGAGATTCAGGCCACTTTGAGGAAGGTCACGAAGTCTATGAAAGAACAGGATGAACAATATAAGGCCGAGCTCATCTCTCGTGATTCTGATATAGAGAAGTTGTCAGAGGAGAACTGGGGCCTGCTGGACAAGAATAAGGGTTTGGAAGTCAAGGTGGGAGAATTGGAGGCGAAGCTGAAGGAACTAGAGGCTGAACTTGAAGAATCAAAGAGGCGAGAAGAGTCTCAAGATGATGACCTAGCCTGAGTTTGTCTGAGTTTAAGAAAGAACATATTGATTGAACTTAAGGCAAGGCAACTAGAGGCGAACTGGGGGTGGGTGAATGACATCTTCTCGGATGATGCTGATGGTGATGAGGAGGAGAGACAACCTTCCTCAAGAGCTAGCTCACCTGCTCCATTCGAGCGTGGTGCTTAGGAAAATTAGAAAAATTTTTGTATAGCTTTAATAGGTGTAGTGTAGGAGCTTCTCGTACTTATAAGAAATTTTTAACTTAATGAAATATCTATCATTTCTTCCAGTCTCTATGTGTGCCTTGGTTTCCTTTGTTTGGGGTGATCCAGGGTTTTCTATTTTAACTTAAACATCAAATAATCACTTGGCTAATTTAACTTAAACATTAGACCATTACCTGGTTATTTCAACTTAAACATTAAATAATTACTTCTCTTTTTTTGTATAGAGTAATATGGTGAACATCTACCTTTTTTATCGAGATTTATTTAGCGAGTTTATGGGTCTTTTAGGCCATTGGCGAACTTATGGGCCGCTTAGGCCATGGGAGAATTTGTGGCCACTTAGGCCATTAGCGAACTTATGGGCCGCTTAGGCTATTGGCAAACTTATGGGCCGCTTAGGCCATGGGAGAACTTGTGAGCCGCTTAGGCCATTAGTGAACTTATGGGCCGCTTAGACCATGGAAGAAATCGTGGGCCGCTTAGGCCATGGGAGAACTTGTAGGCCACTTAGGCCATAGGAGAACTTATGGCTGTATTTGGAACTCAAAGAGATAAGGGGAAAAAAGAAATTTTTAAGTAAAGATCCTTCAGGAAAAACTTGATGAACCGTGCTCTTTGATAAATTTGAGGCTCGGTGCATCAAGTGAAAAAACCTGAGGTCCTTTAACATATTTTATTATGTATAAAGAAGAGTTTGTTACATATTGAAAATGCAAAAAATGTACTTAGTATGCTCGCTTGAGGTTATCAACATTCCAAGTTTGGGAAAGTTCAGCTCCTTCTATTTTTCTCAATTTGTAAGTGCTTGACCCTATTTGCTTTACCACTTCATAAGGGCCTTCCTAGCTTTGTCCGAGCTTCTCGACTCCTGCTGAACCTTTAGTTATCTCTGCCTTCCTCCAAACTGCATCACCTTCTTTGAATCGCCTAGTTTTGACCTTTTTGTTGAAATATCACCTTATCCTTTGCTTATATGCCTCAGTTCGGGCTGCTGCATTTTCTCTAAGCTCTTCTGCTAGGTCCAAACTAATTTTTAGACTTTTGTTGCTCTTCGGTTCATTATATTCTCCAGTCCTTTTACTGGGTAACCCAATCTCTACTGGTATCATTGCTTCTATTCCATATACCAAGGAAAAAGGCATTTGCCCTGTTACCTACCTAGGTGTGGTCCTGTATGCCCATAACACACTATTGAGTTCATCTGCCCAGTTAGCTTTTTCTCCATCTAACTGCTTCTTTAGTCCCTGTAGGATGGTTCGGTTGGTGACTTTAGTTAGGCCGTGAGTTTGCAGATAAGCTACTGATGTAAAATGCAAACTGATGTGTCACTCCTTGCAAAAGGATTTGAAGGCCTTTGAATTGAACTGCTTCCCATTATCAGTAATTATTCTATGAGGAACTCCATATCTGAAGATGACATTGTTCCTGAAAAGCTAATGATCCTAGCTGGTGTGATGGTACTGAGGGCCTCTACTTCTACCCATTTAGAAAAGTGATCAACTATAACTACCTCAAACTTTTTTTAAGCAGTTGTTGTGGGGAAAGGTCCCAGGATATCGATTCCCCATTGTGCAAAAGGCTAAGCTGAATTTATCGATTACAGCTCTAATGAGGGTTGTTTAGGAACTCTGTCGTATTTCTGGCACGTCTTGCAATGGTGAACGTGCTGCCGAACATCACTTTTCATCATAGGCCAGTAGTACCCTGTAAGCATGATATTCCTGATTGTAGCATCTGAGCCTTCATGAGCTCCCCCCACTCCTTCATGTAACTCCCTTATAATGTAGTTGTCATCCTCTCTGGTTACACACTTAGCCCAAGGATGTGATTTTGACCTCCTGTAGAGTTCTTTGTTGTCCAGTGTGTAGTTCGCTGCTTTTCGACATAGCTTAATAGCCTCTTGCCTGTCTTCTAGCCAAACATCCTTTTGGAGAAAGTCTATTATTGGGCGCATCCAGCTATCATCACTTTGGGTGATCAGAACTTCTTGTCTTTCAAAGCTTGGAGAAGTTAATTGTTCCACTGCAACCCCTTCTGCTAAAGCTTCTCCTCTTGATACAGCTTTGGCTATGGCATCCGCCTCCTTATTGTTTGCTCTTTCTATTTGTACCAGCTTCCATGTGCTTCCAACTTCCTCTATTTTCTTAAGAAGGGATGTGACTAGGGAGTGGTATTTAACCAAATTTGGTTCTTTGGTTGTGAAGGTACCACTGATCTGACTTACCACCAGCTGTGAATCTGAGAAAATATGGAGGATGGGGGGTCGCATTTCCAAAACTAGCATTAGTCCTGCTATCAAGCCTTCGTATTCTGCTCTGTTGTTAGTTGTTGGAAAATCTAGGCGAACTGCATGTTGCACTTTTATTTTCTTTGGCCCTTGTAAGACCACTCCTATCGCTGCGCCTAGGTTTTCTAAAGCCCGATCTGTGTGAAGTTTCCATATATCCTCTTCAAGGCTTGGTATTGTAGATTTCGAACCTTCCATTTGACCTGCACCAGAGAATTCAACTACAAAATCAGCCAGTACCTGTGCCTTCATTATCGTGTGGGATTCATATCTGATATCAAATTCACCTAGCCTGATGGACCACTCCACTAACCTTCTTGAGGTTTCAGCTCGGTGTAAAACCTTTTTCAGTGGATAGGATGTTCGAACAATAATGGTATGTGATTGGAAATAATGGCGTAGGCGATTTGCTGTTGTAAGGACGATGAAGGCTAACTTTTCTACACATGGATATCGGAGTTCGGCTCCTCTTAAGACTTTGCTCATGTAATAAACAGGATATTGTTCACCATCTTCTTCTCTGAGCAATACAGAAGCTACCGAACTCTCAATAGCTGCCAGGTATAGATATAAGGGCTCATCTTTCTTGGTTCTACTCAAGAGTGGAGTGGAGGATAGAAACTCTTTGATTTGATCGAAGGCGAGCTGGCATTGATTGTCCCATTTGAACCCTCTCAATTGTTTCAGCATTTGATAAAAGGGCATGCACCTTTTAGCCAACAAGAGATAAATCTTCCCAAGGCAACTATTCAGCCATTTAACTGTTGCACTTCATGTATGTTGGCAGGTGGTTTCATCTCCATGATTGCCTCGATCTTCTCAAGGTTCGCCTCTATTCCTCTTTGAGATATCATGAAACCTAAGAACTTTCCTGCTTTCACTGTGAACGAGCACTTCTCTGGGTTGAGTTTCATGCCAAACTTGTTCAGAATATGGAAGGCTTCTTGCAAATCTTTAGGATGGTCAGCAGCTCGGATGCTTTTTCACTATCATGTCATCAACATATACCTCTACGGTTCGCCCGATTTGCTCTTTGAACATGTGATTAACCAGCCTTTGATATGTTGCACCAGCATTTTTCAGTCCAAAGGGCATAACCTGGTAACAATAGATGCCTTGGTCTGTGAAAAAACTTATTTTTTCTACATCTAACTCTTTCATTCTGATTTGTGGTACCCTGCTGCCGCATCTACAAAGCTATACACTTCATACCCAGTTGTTGAGTCAACCAACTAATCAATGTTAGGCAAAGGATATGAGTCTTTTGGGTATGCCTTGTTCAAATCTGTAAAATCAACGCAAAGCCTCCACTTCCCATTGGGTTTAGGTACAAGGATAACGTTCGCCAGTCACTCCGGATAATCCACTTTTCTTATGAAGCCTGCCTTCAGAAGTTTATCAATTTCTACTGCTATGGCTTATTATCTTTCATAGTCATGATTTCGTTTTTTCCACTTGATGGGCTTAAAACTTGGATCTATGCTGAGCTTATGAGAGATGTTGTTCGGATTAATCCTTATTATGTCTCCTGCAGACCACACAAAGCTATGTATATTATCTTTCAAGATTGCTTTCATACTCTCTTGTACTTCGTTCGGCAAATCAGCTCCCAATTTTATGTTTTTCCCCTCCTCTATCTCCCATGTGATCAGCTCGCCTACTGGTTCAGGGCTTGAATCTTCTTTATGCTTGGGAATGTCGAAAGGAGGGTGTTTTGCATGCTGATCCATTAATTCTTCTTCTGGCATCCACATGATTGGTAAGGTTAGTGGGAGACCCTTCAAAGCTACTACATATGCTTCTCTCGCTGCTTTCTGATCGCCTTTCACAGCTATTATTTCGCCTTCATCAGGTAAAATTTCATGGTTAAATATTTAATGCTTGTTATTGCTTCTAACTCATACAAAGTAAGTCTTCCTAATATAGCATTGTATGGGAATTGGAGATCTTACACCATGAATTCTAACTTAACCCTCTTTGAAGACTCTCCTTCATAGAGTTCCAAGTCTAAGTCTACTGCACCTGCTACCTGAATTGGCTTACCCGCCAAACCAATAAGAGGGGTACGGATGGGCTTTAACTTTATGGGATCTAGTTTGAGGGCTTTGAATACCTCCTTGGAACTGCCTCCATCCACTAAGATCCTTTTCACCAGGAAGTTCCCCAAGATACCTTTAATCACTAAGGCATGATTGTGTGGCATTTGGACTTGTTCACTATCACTTTTAGAGAATGATATAGGCTATTTAGGTTTAAGTTTCTATGGTGGTAAGATAGAGTATATCTCTCTAGCTTTACGTTTCCTTGCTGAGTTACTGTCACCACCTGCTGAACCACCGAATATAGTATGAATGGTACCCACAGTCCGAACACCTCTATCAGGCTTGCCTGACTGCCCTTCCTCTTGTGTATTTCCTCCTACAAACTGCTTTAGCTCGCCCATCTGTATGAGGTGTTCAACTTCCTTTTTCAATTGCCAGCAATCATAAGTTTCATGGCCTACATCTCTGTGGAATTCACAATATTTGCTTCTATCCCTGCTACCTGTCGAATTTTCCCTCATTTTTCTAGGATAAGAGCATGGGATCCAGTTGCCCTATTCTTTGATCCATGACAAAATTTTCGATCATGGTTTGTTTATCAAAGTGAATTTAGTGTCTCGTGAAAATTCGTCACTTTTAGAATATGGGGTTCGGACAGAATAGCTTGTTCGGAGGGGTCGAATGGACGACCTTCTCTTTGGCGAGCACCTACTTCCAATGGGCGAGTGTCTCTTGGGCCTATGCTTTTCTTCCTTGGCTGGCTTACACTGTTGCTGGATCTCATAAGCTTCATCTAGTTTGGTATATTTGTAAGCCCTCGCCATGAATTCAGCAAAAGTTATAGGGGGGGTCAATGTTCAGATTCTTAAATAGCTTGTTATCGGTAATTTTTGGCCATTACACTAACTGCCACCTCATCGTTCAAGTTCTCTACTTGCATGGCTACCCTTTGAAACCTAGCCACATATTGGCACAGGGTTTCTCCCTCTTCTCTTTTTCAGGTCTACCAGGTCAGATGAAATTTTCTTGGATGGAATACAGGTTATGAACCGAGCTTGGAATGTTGCGGCTAGCTGTGAAAAAGAATGGATAGATCCTATTTTAAGTGTTTGGTACCATTCTTATGCAGCACCTTTGAGGGTGATCAGAAAGACTTTACACATCAAATCTTCCGAGTTATTTTGTAAATACACGATGGTTCGGAAAGTGGCCAAGTGACTCCTGGGATCAGTATAACCATCATAAGATTGAAAGGTACGAAGTTTGAATTTGGGTGGGAAAGCTGCAGCTAGTATGGTGGGAGATAAGTGTGAGTCCTGGCAGAGGCCATAATCTCCATTCTCTTTTGATTCTTTACACTCTCACACTATCTCCTTAACTACATTTCTAAGGTTCGCCTCATCCAAAATTTGAGAGTGTGGTTGACCTCTTGACCACGGTTATGAGTAGGTTTTGATTCAGCTTCTTGGTACCGATTAGAGAGAGAGAGTGAGCTGGATGTCTGGGAGAAGATGGATGAACCTTTCCTTCATGAAGGAGTGGATCTATGGGTTTGGGGGGCGTGATAGGATCACCGCCGGATGTTGAGCTTTCCAGGATTCTCTTCAGGACAGTGGTAAATTGGGAGTAAGCTTGGGCCAAAGTAGCCGCTACTTGGGATCAGTTACAGGTGGGAGGGTAAAGGTGATTGGATGGCTAGGTTCGCCATGTTCATTGGTTAAGTTTTCCACGGTGGGGTTTTCAGTTGGGTTGGTGGCCATGATAAATAGAGAGTTGAAGATTGGCTAGAGCTATGGTTAGGGAGAGGTTGAAGGTGTGTTCCACGCTTACCGCACCAATTGTTAAACTCTCAAGATTGTGATTATGATTAACCTGATTTCAAGGTAAAATTTAAGTATATATATTGGAGTCCGAACAGTTCGTATTGGCTTAGGATTCTGAGTCATGATTTGTTTCTTATTTAGGGTTTTATAATAAAATATTATTATATGTTAACAAATCTAATTTTCAATTTAAAATATTCAATAAAATAATTTTAAAAATTAAAATGTTTAACATTTGTATTTTATAAATTGAAGTCTTTGATGAGTCAAATAAAATTAAAAATACCAAAAAGTTAAAGTAACAAAGTTTAGGACTGAATTTTTATATTCAGTCTTTTCTTTTTATATTAAAACAAAAACTAATTTTTAATTTTTAAGTTAATTCAATAAATTTTTGAAAATTAGAATTTACTTTTGTTTCAAATAAAAAATAAGAAAAAAACTAGTTTTTAATTATGAAGTTAGTTCAACAAATTTTTTAAAATAGAATTTACGGGTGTTTCAATTCGTGAATTTTTTTTATCTTATCTTACGAAGAAAAAAGTTTTAACGTTTTGTTGTATTACAAGACACATGGACTAAACTAAAGCCGCAACAGGAAAAGAATAATGCCTGTGGTGCAGAAACAAGCTTCGTTCTCTGTATAACAGACTTAACCAAAAACCCTAGTTGCAGCAGAGGGAACAAAAATCCCTAAAACCAGAAAGAACTACAAGATTACGAAGAACATAATGTCCTGCTACTCAGCAATTTTCCAGAGTTCTATTAGAACCTCCTCCTCCACAATCATGTCTTTGAGAACCACCAACACCTCCACGGTCTCTCTTTATTTCCATTTCCGTAAAACCCATAGCAATACCCTAAAGCACCAACCATCTCTATTTTCCTTAGCACCATCTTTTGTTACATTAAGTAATTGCCGAACTCTGGCTTTCAAGCCTGTGTTTTATGCCTCCCAGGAATATAAGCGTCAGAGGACTGTCAGATGTTCTGGTTCTCCTGATTTTTTGGATTGGAAGACCGTTGCCTTGCCTTATATGGGTCGTCAGAACTTGAATTATAGCCGGTTTGCCTACCAGGACGTTTCTAGTGATGATTCCGACCGCGAACTTGGGTCGGCATCCCATCAGTCATTGGTTGGTTTTTTTGCATACCCATTTCTTTAATTATTTTCTATTTGTTATAATTTAGCTCTAACACTGTCATGATTTTTTATTTTTGGAGTATGTATTATGGCAATAAACATCAACAAGGAATTTTCTTGTATTCTCTGTTCAAACAGAGAATGCTTGAAACCGAAGGAAATAGTTGTGATTGACTTTTTACTGCGGATAAAGAATGAAACTTCTTTTAGTTTAGTTTTTGAGAAATAGAACCAAAATAACGCTTTTATTTCATATGTATTTATGAAGTATTTTAACCCAAATTTGTTAGTCCTGTCCATTTTAGCAGATTGATTGAGTTTCACAATTTTAATTTAAAACCAAGTCTAGGCAATTTCATCATTTTAATGTGAGCAATTCAGAGCAATAAACTATATTCCTAAACCAGAAACTTGAAATTCTTACCTGTTTGATGGTGACTAATTAACAGTGAATTGTAATTTGGGATACTAGTGTTTGGTGATGTGACTGTTATGTTACTACATGAAAGCTATAGAACTCTCATGGATGCAACTTTCTTTTGTGTGCATTTGCATGTTTTGGTTCTTTTCAGAGTGGTTCCACCCTTGATAACATTGATGACTGGAGATGGAAGTTAACTATGCTATTTCGTAACAAAGACGAGCAAGAAATTGTCTCGAGGGAGAAAAAGGACAGGCGAGATTTTGATCATCTTTCAGCATTGGCAACTCGAATGGGTTTGCATAGGTATCATAGTCTTTTCCAGTTTATAGTAGTCATATTATATATATATATATATATATATATTACTTTTTATCTTTTATTTTTTAAATTCTTTTTGGAATGTGGTTGAAGATCTAGTGGTTCTTCTGACATTTTGGAATAAAATTTATCTTTGCAGTCGTCAATATTCAAAAGTTGTTGTCTTCAGTAAGGTCCCTTTGCCAAATTATAGACATGACCTGGATGACAACCGTCCACAAAGAGAGGTATTTATTCTCATCTTTAGTTTGTGGTCCCTCCTCTCTTCAATATATTGTTAGTTCATATTTATTCATTCGGAGGTCCAACTGGCTGAAAGGACATTATGGACTACACAATAGGGGTAACGCTTTCCTTTACTGACTAAATTAGTGAGGACTCTCGTGGTCGAGAGATCTCGAACCTGAAACCTTCCACTTTTTACATAAGTGAAAAGACTAACTCGATCACACTTGGTTAGCATTGTTAGTTTATATTTAAACAAGGGAATTTGTCAATATGTTTGGAGAATTTTATCGAAAACTTGCAATAAATATTTACTTTACTTAGATGATTATGTGGAAGTGTTAATTATCATTCTTAAGACTTATTGAGGACTACTTTTGCAGTTCAGTTTGTGCATTATTAACTTATTGTTATGTTCATGCAATCAGTATCTCGTCATGAGCCTGTTAACAGTAAAATTTGATTCAAAAGCTAAAGCTTTTGTTTTAGTACAATTCTTTACTTGACCTATTGTTGCTGAAAAATGTGAGCTTGTTAAGGAGGAGCTCTAACCTTAGGCTAGTTAAAAGGGAGCTCTAGCTTTATACTCATTAGAGAGAGTCTAGACCTCAATTTAGTTGAAAGTAATTCTGCTATATTGTTTTATTGAAAATGGCTTCTTAAATAGAGATTAAATAGGAAGATTACTAAAAGGGAAGACTACAAAATAGAACTTTTTATTAATAAACTTAAGAAAATTGCCGTATTTGCATCTCTAACTGCCATGTTTGCATCTCTAACGTTACTTCTCTCCTGGAGAAAGAGCTTATCCTCAAGCTTTAAATCTGCTTTTAAGTTGGGAATGTTGCTTGCACAGAATTGTGTGCAAAGAAATACCTTTTCCCTATTTTTTGTGATTCTAGTTTGCGGTAGTCTGCTATTTTCATATAAAATGAGTTTTTACACTGGTGCCCAACGTAATATTTCATCCGTTTCTGCCCAGTTGAGTTGCTTCACAAAAGGAGTGGAAGCACTACAATGCTGTCAGTACTTGTGGTCAATGCTCCTCCCATGTTTTTGGTAGAATGAGCTACCAAAGGTGTGAATCTCTGGTTCGAATATGGTAGAATGAAATTTTGTGTTTCCAGCTTGCCCCAATTATAGTTTCCTTTCAAGAGCCCTTGCCCGATTCATTGTGAGAACCAAATTGGGTGGATTATGCATTTCAATATCCAACTTTATGGTTTTGATAATGTGCTTGACTTTTTGGTCATTCCTAATTATCATAGCCCTTGCTAAGAACGCTTGGAATTGTGTTATGGAGCTACCATATTTAGTGTAGTTTTACTGTTGTTTAGTTATTCAGTGGTTATCATGTTATTAACAGTTTTTTTGTTAGTGGGGTGGTTAAGCAAGTTATTTATTGTAATGGGTAGTTATTAGTGGGTAGTGGCCTAGTAGGTGGTTTTAGCTTTATATTTAGTTGTTTAAAAGGCTGTGATATAAGGAAAAATATAAGGAAAATTTTTATGACAAGGTTTTGAGTTCCTAAAACTCAGAGATTGTAGAGTTCTCTCTCAACAAACTCTAGGAGATTACAGATTCTCTCTAAGTCTGTCACCATTGATAGAAGGAAGGAAACTCCCTCTAAGATATCCATCCCAAACCTGATCCTCTAATTCAAAAGACCCATAACTAGATCCAAATTTGGGACTGTAACATTTGGTATCAGAGCCATTAGTTATGGGGACTCAATTCAAGACTAGCTTAACAAACTCTTCAATTTACTCTTAGCCGAGCAACAAGCCAACTGGTCCAGAAATGAGAAGGTGGAACAGCTTCACGCCAAAATGGATGCCATGTGTCTTGACTTGGAGTCGACAAAGAAGGGGCTGTCCTCTTCCAGCGCTGACAGTCAAGCGAAAACACAAAGAGATAAGGGAATTTTTGGTGCCACGGTTTCAGAAAATTCTGGAGGAAATTCGATTGTTTCAAAGTTCACAAAGTTGGATTTTGTTGGGCCACCGATAATCAAAGAAAGAGCAATTGTTAGCACAATTGGAGGGTCTTGCTTGTGATTTGGCAGCCTCTAGATGGAAAGGGATTGGGAAGAAGCAATTTGAGAATGACGTAAAGGAAACATTAGAGGAGCCATTTGATCCAGGAATTTTAATTAAATATAAAAACGCAATAAACAGCTCCTTATTTGCAGCATTAATAGAGGGTGGCAGTAATTTTATTTGCATCATATTTTTACAAGTTAAAGATTACATGTCATTTATCCTTTGCGCTTGTCCTTTTTCAAGGGGCAATGTAATATTATGGAGCTACCATATTTAGTGTAGTTTTACTGTTGTTTAGTTATTCAGTGTTTATCATGTTATTAATAGTTTCTTTGTTAGTGGGGTGGTTAAGCAAGTTATTTATTGTAATGGGTAGTTATTAGTGGGTAGTGGCCTAGTGGGTGATTTTAGCTTTACATTTAGTTGTTTAAAAGGCTGTGATATGAGGAAAAATATAAGGAGAATTTTTATGAAAAGGTTTTGAGTTCTTAAAACTTAGAGATTGTAGAGTTCTCTCTCAACAAATTCTAGAAGATTGCAGATTCTCTCTAAGTCTGTCATCATTGATAGAAGGAAGGAAACTCCCTCTAAGATATCCATCCCAAACCTGATCCTCTAATTCAAAAGACTCATAACTGGATCCAAATTTGGGACTGTAACAAATTGCTTTTGGTACTCCTCAACAAAACTGGTTTGTTTAAATTGACTAATTCGCCAAAATCATTGCCCTTTAGGGGTAGACCGAAATAAAGATTTTAGTAGTTTTTGAAAACTTCCATGAGATAGGAGGTTCTGCATGCTCTAGTCTATATTACCATAGTTGTGTCTCTCTAAGTATGTGAATGCTGCCAATCCTACCTTATTAGCCTCGTGTTTTTTCATAAGGAAAAATTGCTTAGACCTGAAGCCAACTTAATGGATCATCAAAACCATCATAGGTAGGAAAATCCAATTTGGTGTACTGCCGAACTGTCATGGCACCAGCCCATGTCGCGGACCTTTCCTCAACTCCGCTATTTCTCGTGTCGAATTGCTGCTTCCTCTCTCTCTCTCTCTCTCTCTCTCTCTCTCTCTCTCTCTCCTTCTTTCTCTTTTTTAAAATTTCTGTTTGATCTGATAAGGAGTTCCTGCATTTGCCGAGTCAGATTCTCCCGAGATTCAACTTGGACCACTTGAGCTTTGTCTGCATCATTAGTTCTTGTAGAAGAGATTTATCTCTCTGATTGAATCTCTCATGAGGCTTGACTTTGATACCAGGTTGTTGTGTTCACACAATCAGGATCTGGCCACTGGCTTGTTAACAATTAACAATAAAATCTATGTAAAAGCTAAAGCTTTTGTTAACCATGATTCTTTCCTCAATCTATTGTTATTGAAAATTGTAAGCTCATTAAACGGAGATCTAACCTTAGGCTTGTTGAATGGGAGCTCTAACCTTAGACTCATTAGAGAATGAGTCTAGATTTCAATTTAGTTAAAAATAATTCTGCTGTAGTTTTATTCAAAATTGCTCCTTAATAGGAACACATATTTAAGACTTCTATTAAAATAGGAAGACTACTAAATAAGAAGACTACTAAATAGAACTTATTAATAATAAAGCTTCTAACTCAAGAAATTGCTGTAATTTCTTCTCTAACTGTGTAATTGCATCTCTAACGCTTATGCTCATGTGCATCTACAGGTAATTTTGCCTTTTGGATTGCAGAGAGAAGTGGATGCCCATCTCAATGCTTACCTTTCCAAAAGTTCCAAGAACAGGGGAAATTTTTCTGGTAATTCCTTGTCAAGATCAAGCAGTGGGGTAAGTACTTCTACTGCTGAAGGACTGAATGAGCAGGCAGATATCTTGATACGGAACAATGTTGTCATGGAGAAAATTCTCCAGCGTAAAAGTTTGCAACTACGGAATAAGCAAAAAGAATGGCAGGTATATTGTACCTTCAGAACTTTTGAGTTTCAGTGCTTTCGTAATGTTATTGACTGGTAAAAAGTTTTATGATATGACTGCTGTTCAATTTTACAATTAGTACATTTTTCCCAGTGGGAGTACATGGTAATTAAATTCTTTTTATATGCCGGTTTTACTTATCATTTATTTTATCTTTTTAACTACTATCATGTTCAATAATAATTCTTCTATAGGAAGCCCCTGAGGGTCAAAAGATGGCTGAATTTCGTCAAGGTCTTCCTGCATATAAAGAAAGGGATGCCTTCCTAGAAGCTATTACTGAAAATCAGGTAATTTTATTGTTATACTGGATTTTTCTTCATTTCCTTACCTTTGCTTTTTAATTTATGGCTTTAGAATTACTTGGAACTCCCTCGTATGGTTTTGAGGAAAGCATCTTGGGTGGTTCAACAAATGCCTGTTATGAATTTGTTTCTTGGAGATCTTCTATCTATTTATGTATTACACTGTATTTTGCAAGAGCTTCACTTTGGCTGAAACTAATTTTGAGGATGCTGCATCATTTAAAGCCCAGAATTATTATGAAGGCATTAAACAAGTTGCAAGGGAGTTTTATTTCCAAAATGAATTGCAACATTGGGACTAAAGTGTCCCAAGAAATGATTCTCTTTATGCCCAAAAGAAATGGAGGGGTTGGAATTGGGATTGGGGAATTGGGAGACAGAGAGAGCTAGTGATTGGAGAGAAATATCTGGTTTTTTCTTTATGTTGCACAAAAATCTAGCTTTCAATTTAAACATGGATTGTGTCATCAAAAGAATGTCCAATATGGAGTTTTGAACCTCTCTACTTCATCAAAGGTTCTATGATAAAGAATGTCCAATATGGCATTTTGGATTGCTATGCTTCATCAAATCAAGGTTCTTTGATTTGTGGCCAATAATAAATGCCTATTAAGTTAAGTGGAGACATAGTCCAGGTTAGCTCATTACATTTCTTGCCTACACTCCAGCACACATAGTTTTGCATTTTAATTTTTTTGTAAAGGTTGGAATAGGTCCATGAGATAGAGGGAAGGATAAATTTTCTGAGTTTTCTCGTCCTGAGATTATCTCATGCTGGTTAACATATTCTATCACTTGATGGATTGAGTGTAGACACATATTTTATCATACTGCTCATTCGCAGAGTGGATTGGCTGCATTGGTATAAATCATGCTTGTGATGAATGTATGCACTTGACAGATAATTATGATTATGACACAATATGGTTTTTAATCAATAAACAGTAAAAAGTAAAAAGGATTGCCACATGTTGTAGGTGGTTGTTGTCTCGGGTGAAACTGGTTGTGGTAAAACCACACAACTCCCACAATATATACTAGAATCTGAGATTGAAGCTGCTCGTGGAGCTGCATGTAGTATTATATGTACGCAGCCTAGAAGAATATCTGCAATGACTGTTTCTGAAAGAGTTGCTGCAGAACGAGGGGAGAAACTGGGAGAATCAGTTAGTTTCTGCCTTATACACAATGGCGCTTTCTCTAGAAACATTGGCTCATAAATATTTTCTGACTTTATTGTTTTCTTCTCCTTCTAAAAGGTTGGTTATAAAGTCCGGCTAGAAGGAATGAAGGGGAGGGACACTCGCCTTCTATTTTGCACTACTGGCATATTATTGAGGAGATTACTTGTTGACAGAAATTTAAGTGGTGTAACTCATGTCATTGTTGATGAGATTCATGAACGAGGAATGAATGAAGGTGCAATTGGAATCATTTGAGTTAATTAATGGTGAATATTGTGTATACTTAAATTATGGCGTGTTTATTTGCCAGATTTCCTTCTTATTGTCCTGAGAGATCTTCTTCCTCGTCGACCAGAATTGAGGTTGATTCTGATGAGTGCAACCTTAAATGCTGAGCTTTTCTCTTCTTACTTTGGTGGTGCTCCAACTTTTCATATTCCTGTAAGTATCATGATGATAGTTTCTGTTTCCTACAAGTATTGATAACCCATCCAGCGATTATTGCAATGGAGTTTTTATAATATATTATGTGGTTTAGACCAACTTCAGCTACTGCATTAACCAATTAGTTGATTTTAACAGTCATTAATATCATACTGCTTTTGGTGGAGCATTACCACATTCTCTGTCTTTTCTGCTGTATATTTTTCCCTGCTTTTCCTTTTGTTGCTAAAGCACACCACAGTAATATGCTGTATCAGCAGAATGTGTGAAACTGTTACAATAAAATTGAAACCATAATTGCCATTGATTTAATAACTATAAATATGAGCTTTTGACTTAAAAAATAACTCTACAGTTAATGTTCTCCTAAGCTTTAAAATGGACACTCAATAGCAGCATTTGTCTTCTAGAGCATATAGAATATTTGGTCTTTGGATTCCTTTGGAAAACTCTTTTAAATCCTTCTTCCTCACCTTATATGTCCTTTCCAAGACTATTCATTTCAATCATTTGATAAAATTTGGACATCAATACTACCACTTGAGATAAGAGCTTTTGTTTGGACTTCAGTTCTCCAAAAGGTGAATTCTGAGGCTCTTTTGTTGAGAACTGATCTTAATGAGGCTTTATCTCTTGATATGTTATGTATAATGATTCTGGACCTATTTTTCCCTTGTTTCTACATTGTGAAGTAGCTTGGGCAATATGCAATTGCTTTCTTAGTGTTCTATACTGTGGGTGTGTCTAGAATCTCTAGAGACTTTTCTTGGTATAACATGGAGAAATTTTGGTGGTGGAAAAGATGCCAAAGTTATTTTGAATTATGCTTTTTTGCATTCTTATTTTGAATTAGAGAGATTCTTATCTTTGGAAAAATAGACTACATCCTTAATCCTGTAGTTTGTTGTTGACAAAGTGATATTTTTGGCTTGTATACTGGCTTATTCTTCCAGAGCATTTAGAGGCATTTCTTTGAGTGTTGATTGAAGGGCATAATTTTTTAGCTTGTGTTCTTGTTGTTTAGTTGTCTTTTGAGTTATATGGTTGGATTTCCTTGTTCTCGGCATACACCCATTTCTCTCTCTCTCAATAGTGTTTCTTTCCCCCTAAAAAAAAAATTTTTTAAAAATTGACTCTGAGAATTTGTTTCCTTCTTCTGGTTGTGCTTTGTTTCTGACAGACTTCCTTTCCTACTAGGACTATTAAGCAATGCAAATTTTGAACTTCAGGTTGAAAAATGATTTATGATAAATGTGCCAGTCTTTTGCTTTTTAATCCTTCTCAATGTGAAATATGTGCATCCTTTCAAAGTGGCTTTGCGTGAAATAGATGAGGTGACGATTACCCATCTTTGTTCTTTCTAAGAGTCCACGATAGTGTTGGAATTGTTTAAGCATCTTATTCTGATTTGGTTACAAATTACGAACTCTGAGTTTATCGAGTTCCCTTTTAGCTTTAATTTTGTGACACAATATTGAAGGATCCTCTTACTTTCTAGAGATGAGTTCCTCTTCTTAAAATTTTAAACCTCTTTTGGGCCTTTGTTTTATTTACTTTAAATATAGAAGCTTTTGGTTTCATCAGGTAATTTGTTAAACTTATCAGCAATATATCTTGGTTGTGCTTAATTTTTGTCGTTTTGTTTTTTTGGCTCTTGTAATTCTGTGTTTTTAGTTTCGTTTAAATCTTATTCTTGCCTTTCAAGAATGTGTTCAATGATTCCAAAGGAGAAAGACATGTGAATGCCCAGCAGATCAGAGTTATCTTTGTCTTGGTTGGTGTTAGCGGTGATTTTTGTATTTTCAGGGTTTTACTTATCCAGTGAGAGCACATTTCCTAGAGGATATTTTGGAAAGGACTGGATACCGGTTGACTCCATATAACCAAATTGATGATTATGGTCAAGAAAAGGCTTGGAAAATGCAAAAACAAGGTCAAGCCTTCAGAAAGAGGAAGAGCCAGATCGCTTCTTCTGTTGAGGTATGGCACGAGCTTTAGTTCTTGTTGCATGATTTCATTTTGCTTTGCCTTCTCACCTTCAGCTTTTTGACAGAATGCACTTGAAGCTGCTAACTTTAATGGCTATAGCCTACGTACCCAGGAGTCTTTGGACTCTTGGAATCCTGACTCTATTGGTTTTAACCTCATTGAGCATGTGCTTTGTCACATAGTAAAGAAAGAGAGGCCTGGTGCTGTCTTAGTTTTTATGACTGGTTGGGATGACATTAATTCTTTGAAGGATCAGCTACAAACGCATCCCATTTTGGGTGATCCCAGCAGAGTATTGCTGCTGGCATGCCATGGTTCTATGGCCAGCACTGAGCAGGTAACTTCACCATTTACTTCTTGTTGATATTTTCATGTTATAATAAAGTAATGAATAAGCTTAACCCAAGATTGTTACATTTTCCTGTTCTTGTTGTTGTTGTTTGTTTGTTTGTTTGTGCATTAACTGTTTTACTTGTTTGGTTTGCAGTGTTCTTTTAATGTTTTTTTCTTCTGAAGTTATTCAAAGGATTTACCATGTCCATATAATGATTATATTTCTGTGATCGTTTCCCTGCCCTTGTTCAGAGATTAATATTTGATAAGCCTGAAGATGGAGTGCGAAAAATTGTTCTGGCTACTAACATGGCTGAGACTAGTATTACCATCAATGATGTGGTCTTTGTTGTTGACTGCGGGAAGGCCAAAGAAACATCATATGATGCGCTAAACAACACTCCTTGTTTGCTTCCATCATGGATCTCAAAGGCAGCAGCCAGGCAAGTAAGTCCTACTGTCATGAAACAAACATGTCTATTTTGAGATTTTTTTTTTGAGTCTAACTCTTAATTTCTCTAAGTAGTTGTGTAAAAGAGCATGCTTTAATGATTATCAATTGTTGAGTTTTCTATGCATATGTCATAGTTTGTTATGCACCTATCTGATGTATGACAACTAGCACTTAGCGGGTTAGGATACTAGGACTCATTTTGCATTTATTTTAGATCTAGAAAGACTAGTTCACATGAATTAGATTTCTAGGGGTGATTGCAGTACAGGTTTCGCACAATTAAACAGTACATGATAGTATTTTGGAAAATTTTTTGAAGAAATTGCTATTTGGTTAGAGATTGATGGAAGGAATTTACTACTGAATTATATGTGTAATCATGTAGTTTGCCCCCTTCCTGAAGTGTTCTTACGATAACCATAGAATAGCGTGAAGAACCTGGATTTTCATTTTCTGGCTAAAGTAGTAAAAGTCCATATTGCTCTTGATAGCAATGTTTTGAGCTGTTAATTATTTGGTGGAAATGCGGCAGGATATTTGGAATTTATGTCAATTTTTGCATTATGCTTAATAATTTCCGATTTCTTATATGCAAATTTTTGTATGTTTATTTTCGTTTAATATTTCACTAAATGCACAGACTTCTGAGACGATAATAGCATGAAAAGTAGCATCTATATTCCCAATATTTGCTGCTTTTTTCTCAAATTTTCTGTGACTTAATTGATTCATAAGATTGTTAATGTAAGGCTTCATTGTTTCTCATGGACATTCCTTTTATTATTGCATTAAGAGTTCTCAAATTATGATGATATTCTTTCAGAGAAAAGGAAGAGCTGGTCGTGTTCAACCTGGCGAGTGTTATCATCTCTATCCCAGATGCGTATATGATGCTTTTGCTGATTATCAACTACCAGAACTTTTAAGGACACCATTGCAGTCCTTGTGCTTGCAAATCAAGAGTCTTCAACTTGGTAGTATTTCAGAGTTCCTTTCTAGGGCATTGCAGTCACCAGAACCTCTGTCGGTAATCCCTAATTTTTGTTTTTTGGAAAGTTGTTGTACATGCTTCAGTTTTACTTCAAGCCCCTTTTTATGTTTATTTTTCCGTTTTACATCATTGATGTATCTCTCCAAATGTTAATTATCTTTTTTTTTTTTTTTGATTTGCAGGTCCAAAATGCTGTTGAATATTTGAAAGTAATAGGAGCTTTAGATGAGAACGAAAATCTAACAGTGCTAGGTGCAGTTTTTCTGTTGTTTAAAGATGACATTCTGTTCATATTGATTTCTATACAGTTGTAATATATTGATGCTCTTTGTGCTTCTGAGAATTTTAAAAAATGGTGACTGTTTTGCAGGGCGTTACTTGTCAGTGCTTCCAGTTGAGCCTAAGCTTGGAAAAATGCTGATACTTGGGGCCATTTTCAACTGCCTAGGTCCAATAATGACTGTTGTTGCCGGTCTTAGTGTCAGAGATCCATTCCTGATGCCATTTGACAAGAAGGATGTAAGTCTCCACCATGCCTGTGACTATTGTTTTGATTTGTTTTAGTTTTGATGACCGAAAATGGATAATTGTGCTTCAATTTTTAGTTGTGGCTGCTTATCAGTATTCAAAATCAGTCAATACCTATGTTTTGAAATTTAATAATGACCAGTTCCTGACAGCCTTTGGATGGCATGGTAGTGATGATTTAGCTAAAAGCTTATCCAGATTCTAGGTAAGAAGTTTTAGGTATGGTGTTAAGGTAGGATAAAACTTTTCCACAATAGGATTCTATTTCCTAATTAGCATAGGACTAAACTTATCAATTAGTTTTCCTAATATATAATTGATTTAATATATTTATAATATTAAAACTTAAAATAATATATTATCAACTTACCCTTAATAGAATATGTTTATTGTAAATAAATATTAATTATTAATTTGTATATAAATCCATAAATATTAATTATACTAATCAAACATGATTTATGTTTTTGATTTAGGAAATTAATACCCTAACCAAATAATTTAGATTTAAAATGAAAAACTAATATAACCAATTAAAATTAAATTACCTTTATTTTTCTACCAATAGATTAAAATCCTTCAAGATATTTTTTCAATCCATAAACTTAGTAGGGGCATTTTCAGCAATTGCAATGTTCCCTTTCCCCATTCCCACTTTTATATATACACTATAGATAGATATAGATGTAGATATAAATTATAGATTATAGATACATACATACTGGTTAAGATGTTGCTAGGTTTCAATCGACAAATCTATTTGAATAACTAATATCCTAGTTTTATCGAGAAGAGAGAGAGAGAAGTCAGATGAAGGAGAGCTAATGGGTCAAAAGCTTTTTAACTCATACTTAGTTAGCAATAGGTTGCGGACTCTTAGAGCTCAAACTTAGTTAGCCGTACGTAACTTTTTTTTTAGTTTCTAATTATTTTGAGCTGCCAGCTAGGCAAGAAGAAGGTCTTAATTTCTCCCAGTTTTGATGTGGAGTACCACTATATTGCGTTATCAGATTAGGGTACAAGTGTTAGAAAAGCGATTAGGGAGAATTCAAATATGCATGTGAAATTTTGGTGATTCTTTTGCCATTTTTAGCAGTTCTTCTTTCAATGTTATTAGAGGCTATGTTCTTATTGTGTTTATGGATCTATCTGTGTTTTATTTTCACAGCTTGCAGAATCTGCGAAAGCACAGTTCTCTGCTCATGATTACAGTGATCATCTTGCCCTTGTCCGAGCCTATGATGGCTGGAAAGATGCTGAAAAGCAACAATCTGGCTATGAGTACTGTTGGAAAAATTTTCTTTCTGCACAAACTATGAAAGCCATTGATTCTCTTAGGAAGCAGTTCTTTTACTTGCTTAAGGATACTGGTCTCGTTGATCAGAAAATTGAGGATTGCAGTGGGTGGAGCCATGATGAGCATCTTATTCGAGCAGTCCTCTGTGCTGGCTTGTTTCCTGGGATCTGTTCTGTTGTGGTAAGTCATAATACAATTTTTGCTGTGTTTCTACCATTTTCTTTATGTTGGTAGATCCAATAAAAACCAATTCTTTTCTTGCCTTGTTCTAGCCTCTATTTTCATCATTATGTTACGTAATTTTGCGATTTTGTTTGTATCACAAGTCATAAATTTAATTGAAGAAAAGAGAATGATACAAGGAATTATAGGACTTTGGCTAAAGTGTCCTAAGTATTGGGCGCATTGGCATAGCTCAAAGGAGCTTGAAATCTTACAGATATTTAGTATTAAGCGAATCAGCTTAACTTGTCTGATGGATATAATAAAAATGTTCATTTTTACCCATGTTGTGCAGAACAAAGAGAAGTCAATAGCATTGAAAACAATGGAGGATGGTCAGGTCCTTTTGTACTCGGTTAGTTTCGTATGTTTACTCTCTAGGTGCTATGTTGTTTTATAAATGCATTTTAATGGAGGATATCACTGTGGTCTCCGGTACAAGTTTTCTGCGTGCAGAAACAGGGAAATACTAAGTATGCACCCTGACATCAAAATTATGACTTTGTCCTTGTTTTTTTGACTATGTATTACAGAATTCTGTGAATGCTGCGGTACCCAAAATTCCATATCCATGGTTAGTCTTCAATGAAAAAGTGAAAGTGAATTCAGTATTTCTCCGGGATTCTACTGGTGTATCTGATTCTGTGTTGCTTTTATTTGGAGGAAACCTTTCAAGAGGTGGACTGGTAAGTTATTTGATTCATCTTGTGTTCTTCTCAGAGCGATTTATTGGAAGACACTGGTAATTGACTTCTTTCATCCATCTTTTGTGATAATTTATGCTGAAACTCTTTTTTTTTTGGGGGGGGTGGGGTTCCAATAGGATGGACACCTTAAAATGTTGGGAGGATACTTAGAATTCTTTATGAAACCTGCCTTAGCTGATACATATCTAAGCTTGAAGAGAGAACTTGAGGAACTAATTCAGAAGAAAGTAAGTATTAGTCTTCCATACACTTTTCCTTTCTTTCTTTAATTGTAACCGCGACTCCTAGTATATTAATCTGTATGCCTTTGCAGCTTCTGGACCCCAGTTTAGATATCCAATCTCACAATGAGCTCATGATGACAATAAGATTACTGGTTTCAGAGGATCAAAGTGAGGGTAGATTTGTATTTGGTCGCCAGCTGCCAACACCTTCCAAAAAGGGAACAAAAGATGCACTTTCTGTCAAGCAACTATCTGATAATTCTAAAAATGAGCTGCAAACTTTGCTTCTCAGGGCAGGACATGGAATACCCACCTATAAGACCAAACAACTGAAAAACAACAAGTTTCGTTCTACTGTGATCTTCAATGGGTTGGACTTTGTTGGACAGCCTTGCAGTAGTAAGAAACTTGCAGAAAAAGATGCCGCTGCTGAGGCTCTGCTGTGGTTGAATGGTGAGGTCCATTCATCTTCTAAAGAAATTAGCCATGTGTTAACGCGTCTAAAGACGAGCAAATACAAAAATCAAAACAAGACTCCAGTTCATGGTGGTAAATGGAGTTGATATAATGGACTGATGGATAGAATAGCATTTTTATTATTCAAATGAGGAATTGAAGGCTGAGTGGAGCTTAGCGGTGCTTTTCAGCAAGGTGGAATGCCGCTTCTGGTCCTTCCTACAATATGTCAGGTGGAATGGACCAAGATCTTCCAGTTAAGGAATCAGTTAAGAGTGAAACTCTGGCTTGATAAATCTGTGGCCTCTTTTGGAAACCTTGTACATAGAAGCCATGAATCTAACATGATTAGAAGTCGAAGCTGAGTTTATGATACAGAGAATCATTTTTGCACTGGGTGCTGCATGGCTGGAACAAAATGCTTTGCTGCATCATCAGGGGCGTTGAGGAACAAAATCATTGTTCTTACTGAAAAACAGCTGATTCTTCCAGGAAAACTTGTACCATATTCATCTGTCAATATTCCATCAACAAACACATAAAAGTCACTGATAGAAGCCTTTGCCTCCACTTTCGTCCAATTAGTAGCAAGTATTTTTGTACTGACTTTGATGGGTGATGAATTTTTCATCCATTCATAACCATACCATTAATATATATGATTTTTCTGTTGATTATTGCCATGGTAATGTGATCATCCTCGACTCTTTCTGTTGTACTATTCTCTGTCTTCTTGAGTTTGGCTTTTGACCTATTGTCAATGGTTTGCATATGGAAGAAGAAATCATTCAACGATCAGGAGTCCAAATGCTCGTCAAATCAGAACATGAAGATTAGGGTAGGACAAAAAAAAGTCAAATGATTGTTTCTATGCCGTTTGCCTTCGATTTTCGTTGAGAATGGTGTCAAATAACATATAGGGATGGTAGCTCTTCGTTTGATTATGGCACCCAAAATGAGATAAAAAAATGCCTGATGGGGTTGGAAAACACCTACAAGATTGCCCCTGCCTGAATTACCATATTTAATAACTAGTTTTCTAAAATGTGCTTTATACGTTATTTATATTAACTGTTGGTACTTGCAATTTAATATTTTTTAATAATAAAATTTGAATTTAAATGAGGATTGCTAATTGAATTTGAATATTAATTTTTGTTTTGGTATCGACCACTCGTATTTGGACCTTACTATTAAGGACCGGTATCTGAATTATATTATTAAGAACTGTTTAATTCGGATTAGGGTTTATTCACAGTTAAAATTCTTTGTCCCTCTTTGAAGGTGAGTTTAGTGGGATCGAACCAGAGAGTTCTTTCCACGTATATAGTCTAATTGAGCAACAATTCGTAGGTTAAATATTAATCTTTAGTAATACTTGTCTTGTTTTTTCCTTTTTTCAATTTTATTAGAGATATGGTGAATTTTATTTTTAAATTGTAATATTGAATATAAATATTAGTCATCATCGATTAATCGAGTTCAAGTATCATTCATTTGATGTCGATAATTTAATTATAGTAATATACGATTATAATTGAGTTCAAATATTATTTTTTTAATGTAAATTATAAAATATTAATTTTTACGGGTAATTCAAATATTAACTTTTTAACAATTCCATTAGTTATGAGAATGTCTTTCTTAACTTAAAGAATCTCTAGTGGTTTCGAATTTTTATATGATATCTTATAAATTATATTTAGCACGTATTCAATAAAAGAAACATCCATATATAAAATCAATATAGAAGCATTAAATTCAGTCAACTCAGTATATAAATTTAGACATATATTAAATAGTAAAATAAAAATTAATTACCAATAGTAAGGGAAAAAGTCAAATCTTCCTTTATGGTGAATCCAAAAAATTGATATTCAACGAAACCAAAATTTATTTAACAAAACAAATAAACGTTGTAGTGACTTTGAGTACATATATAACAGAATTCCAAGTAAAATGGGATAAAATTTTAAATTTCTAATTAAGATATGACAAAGCTTCTCAATTAGAATTCATCAGTGATCATTGTCCTATTTTAAATTTGTAATACTAATGGTGTGTGGATTAGAAAGAAAAAGAATATTTAATCTGTTGTGCTGAATTACATTCAAAATATACTAATGGTGGTCTTGATAATTTAATTCCATAACATGTTTCGGATAATGCAAATATTATTCTAATGGAGAATTTAGAACAACTGTTTTCCAAATGCAACCTGTTTTATTTAGTCCTAATGTGCCACAATTTTTAGTCTTCCTTCTTTCACTGGTTCTGTAATAAGCAACAAGTTTTCTTTTTCCTTAAGGGGTAGACTTTAGAAGCGCATTCATGGGTGGAACAATATATTTTGTCTGGTAAAACTATTGATGAGAATAAAAAAGTTTTAACTGTTGGAGTCTAGTCCTAAACATGAAATTGATTTTTCTATTTTACATAAATCGGTTACTTCATATAAGCCGCCAATTTTAAAATCAACTTTGAAAATTAAGTAAAATTGCAATTTTCTTTCCAATGTTAAGACTAATGTTTCTTTTCTAAATGAAATCAATAACTCACCAAGTTACATCAAATTTCTTCGTGGGTTAATTTCTAAAAACAAAAAAATTGGCTATAAGGGAAGAACTCTAATATCAAAATTTGCGAGTTTGATTCTGCTACAACAATTGCGTGCCACTAATAAAATTTGGATAATTTTGTTGTAAACTTGAAATTAGGAGATAACGTTAAAAGAAAATATATGATGGATTTGGGGCTAGTGTAAATTTGATAATTTTTCCATTTGTTTTCTCAATTGGATATAAGAGAATTGAGATCTACAAAGATTAGTTTAAAGCCTATAAATGGAATTCTTGGATATCCTAAAAGGATACTCGAAGACATTTTAAAAAGGTAGATGGCCTACCACGAAGTAGGGGTGCCCATATTACGATTTTTTGAAATCGAAACTGCCAGTTCGAAATTGGAGGGAATCGAAACCAGAATCGTGAGGAATCGGAACCGGTCCAAACTGAAACTGGAATTGAGGATCTTCGGTTTAGTGTCGATTCTAACTTTTGAGGAACCGTGAACCAGTTGAAACCAGTGGTTTTTTCAACCGATTAGAACTAGCGGTTCCAATGGTTCGAACCGGCAGTTTCACCCATTTTCAATATTGTTTTTATTTTTTCAAATATTTTTATAAAATTCTCAAATTAACCCTCCTAATAACTATATAGTGGCTAATTTTAAGGGTATTTATAGAAAATTAATTTTTTCATTTACTGTAAACATTCTTTTTCATTTAAAAAAAATTAAGTTCAAGCTTTTTCTTAAAAAAAAAAAATCAATTTCAAGCCCTTTTTCTAAAAAAAAAAGTACAAGCCTTTTTTTAAAACGAATAAACTAAGTTAAGCCTTTTTCATTTTTTCTTTAAGTTTTTTTTAAAATTATTTCATAAATATTTAAATTTTAAAATTTCAACAAAAAAAATGTTCCCTAAATTTTGATTTTATAATTATACGATTTGTCGAAAAATTAATCGGACCACCAGCCGAAATTATCGGAACTGAAACCAGCGGTTCTGAAACCGTAGCCACCCCTACCAAGAAGGATAGATCCAATTGATTTTACCATTATTAATATAAGGAATATCCAAATAAGCCTAGTAATCAAGCTACCCTTCTTGGTAGACCATTATGGCTATCACAAATACTATATATTATATATGTGAAAAATGTTTGTTTCTTATGACAGTTTTGAACAAAAAAGTTTTGTTTTCTATGATTGAAGAAAAAAAAAAAGTAAATTTCTGTAAGAAGTGTACTAATCATTAGTGTGCAAATGAGTATATAAAAATGCAATAAAATAAGGTTGGGCTTAATGATCCTTCAAAAGAAATAAAAAATTTCTTCTAGAATTTGAAAGGAGAAGAGAAGAGCAAATGGAAACAATGAGCTTTTGAATTCAATTGGAGCACAACTATGATAAAGACAACAAACTTGATTTATGAAGCAAGAAAAAACAAATTCAAGGAGACATAGCCAAAGGATGCTTGTGGAAGCATCCTATTGCATTAGTGGAGCAAGGTAAGTGATTCTTATCTTAAGACATTGAAGAAGAACTTTTTAATATATACATCATTTAATTTGTTATAAATAAATTATTTCTTCAAATAAATTTTCCTTTTTGAATGATTTATATAATTTAAGTTATTCATCTTTATCTCAATGAAGGAAGAAATGTTTAAATTATGTTAAACTAAAAATCATGCAGCAACACCACTTTCTATTTCAAATTCGACAAATAATAGAAAAATTCCAATTTTGTTTATTTGACACGGGCGAGTAGAAAATTTTGACTCATATGAATTGTTAATTTAAATGAAATGTAAATTTCTATTATCGACACATCCATGTTCCATTCAACCGCATGCATGTCCAATCAATTTTCTATTTAAATACATTTTCTTTTCTTTGATTTTTGTAACCCTACTTTTTGCATATAGATCTCTATTTCTTAGCTAAGCCATTTTTTCCCTCTTTACTCTCGAACTTTTCAAGTTTTCAATTAACACTGCTATGCACCAAAAGCCCTTTAAAACATAATCGAAAACCTATCAAAGGCTCTTTTTTTTCCAATCCTCCATTCGTTTAAAAAGATCTTAATATATATGCCATTCTTATTTCTCGAGGTTTTCAATAGATTATGACGACTATTTGGATAGAGTTGGTTTAATGAAATTTGGAAGTATGAAACTATTAAGATTTTGATGAGTTTGTTTTGAAGTTTCTTTCTACTCTTCATATCAATAGGGAGGAAAATCGTTGGGATGATTATAAGAGAATGACCTTTCAGTTAGTTGGGAAAATGTATCCTCTCATAGGCAATGATCTTAATGAAATGAGGAATTTTTCAAGAGGTCGCCCATCTTAAGATTTCTCTTAAGCAAGAACCCTTCACTCCGTAGTTCTTCCAACTCTCTAGGCCATTTTACTGAAAGGCATATCTAATAATTAGTTTTCCTCATTTTAATGTATGACTCAATCCATTCTTGTGCTTCGGATTCCTCTACCCTAGCTAGTTTTACCATCTTAGAAGCCTGTCATGAGCTTTTCTCTACCCACCTTCTTTGGATTGCATAGCCGGATCAAGATGTCACAGGTCCACCAGTTTCTGCATGGTTCGTTCTCAAACCATATATCTACTAGAGGTTATACCAATTGCACAAAACTGCAAACAAGTAATAAAGAGTGAGTAGTGTATCATCCTAGAGAGATTGTATAACAAATACTAAAATTATATTAACTTACTATTATCTAAATGACAATAAGAAGAATAACTATAAAAATAAAAGAAATAAAAACAGAGCAATGAATAAGAGATAAAGCAAGTAATTGTTGAAAAGAAATCAAGGTTTAAAGGTTACTAGAGATTTTGACTTCATTTAATCCTATCTAATTTATCTTATCAATTTGATAATCAATTTTAATTATTCAAGAAATAGAAGTAGCCCTAAAATCCCTAATAAGATCTCTTGATGTTTTATTAGCTATTTTAACAATCAATCACCTATCTCTTAGTGGCACAACCAAATATATATTAAATCACCTATCTCTTGAAATCAAGGTTTAAAGGTTACTAGAGATTTTGACTTCATTTAATCCTATCTAATTTATCTTATCAATTTGATAATCAATTTTAATTATTCAAGAAATAGAAATAGCCCTAAAATCCCTAATAAGATCTCTTGATGTTTTATTAGCTATTTTAAAAATCAATCACCTATCTCTTAGTGGCACAACCAAATATATATTAAATCATTAAGTTCTATGATTATTCAAGATTTCACAAATTGAGGCCTTTAATTTTATGAAAACCTCCCACGAGTCAAACCATCTAGCTCTCGTATCAGTTCCCATGAAATTTATTACTTTGTTCATATCAAAAACCCTTCTCTTGACAATGATTACTGAAATAAATCAATGAAGGGGAGAAACTCTATCTAGGAGCATTAAGATCTATAATAAATTTTATTTAAACAAAGAAAATCAAATCTAATATTATACATTGGAATCAAATTTAAGCTACATCAAATCCCTAGTAAAAAGATTTAGTTTGACATAGTAAGTAAAGTAAACTCAATTAAATTTAAAAATAATCCCATAATGAAAAAAAAATAAGAAAAAGTTTAGAAATAAAAACTAGTCAATGATTGGCTTGAGTGGCTTCCTTGAATCTTGACACCAACTTGAATACTTAAAGCCTTAAATAAAGAAACTATGTAGAGTAAATAATAATACAACAAAAGATTATATACAATTAATCTTCTAGATTATGGCTAGTCTCTCTCTCTTTATATAGACTGTGTAGAATATCTTTGGGTCTCCTTAGGAAAGCTATTCTCTATTGAGGAAGAAATCTTGTGGAAATAGAAAACTGATTAGGCCTTATATTTCTTCCCAATTAGGACAACCAGGTGATTGATCCTAATACAAACTATACTAAAAACACTATAAAAATAAGACTTATTACCATTTGTCGTGCCTTAACTCCAATCACCACAGGAATTGTCCACTTTGGATCTAGCCAATTCCACACCCCATCCTGGATTGACAAAATCTACACGGTTTGAGAAACTTCTTAAAAGGTCACCCATCCTAAGATTTTGCTTAAGCTAGCACGCTTAACCCTAGAGTTCTTCGAACTCTCCAAATCATTCCATCAAAAGGCGACTTTAATAATTAGTTTTTTCCATTTTAATGTGTGATTCAATTCATTAGGGAGCTGAAGCCTAAGACAATGATTTTATAGTAAGCGGATAGATTTTTAAATATGTTCTAAGGGTTGTTGAGGATGTGTTGGCAAAGGTTGGCAAGTTCTTCATACCAGTAGACTTTGTGGTTCTTGACATGGATGAGGATATGCATATCCCTATCATATAGCGAAGGACTTTTCTAGCAATAACTAGGGCCTGTCATATATGTGAAGAATGGTGGGAAACTGGTTTTTGATCTCTTCAAATCAACCAGCCCAAGTTCATTAATGTTTTAGAGTGGATGTGGTTGAAGAGCTAATAGAAGAAATAGCGGGTAAGGAAAAGTCCAATGATCCTCTTCACACTTGCTTAGTATGTTCAAAAGAAGACTTAGAGCAATGTGATGAGGCTTTGAAAATGGAAAGTTATTTAAAGGTAGGAAAGAAAATCTTCCCTAGTTTGAAATGCAAGGTTGAACAATTACGGGATCAGGAGGACAAAAGACCTGAACCTTCTTCCTCAACACTTAAGGAAGAGGATGAACCAAAAGTGGAACTCAAGCAGTTGCTATCAAATCTAAGGTACACATTTCTTGGCCCTAACTCTACTTATCCTATCATTGTTAATACATCATTGGGTGAGTTAGAGGAGGAAAGGACCCTTAGAGTGTTGAGAGATTATAAAAATATAATTGGATACAATATCCATGACTTGAGGGGAATCAGTCCTTCAATTTGTATGCATAGAATCCTCCTTGAGGACAACATTAAGCCATCCATTGAGCATTAAAGGAAGTTGAATCCTAATATGAAAAAAGTTGTGAAAAAAAATTCTCAAACTCCTTGATGCTGGTATTATCTATCCCACATCTGATAGTCAATAGGTAAGTCCCATTCATATGGTTCCTAAGAAAGGAAGGGTGACATTGGTAAAAGGGAATAATGATAAAACTATAGCCATTGGGGGGGATATCAGATGTTCATACTTTTGTTATTTAGATGGTTTCTCCGGGTTTTACCAGATTTATATTCATCCTAATGGTCAGGAGAAAATAACTTTTATTTATCCTTATGGAACGTTTGCCTTTTGAAAAATGTCATTTGGTTTATGCAATGCTCCTGCCACTTTCCAATGATGCATGACCGCGATTTTCTCGGATCTTATTGAGGAAATTATGAAAGTATTCATGGACAACTTTTTCGTGTATGGAAAAATGTTCGATGGGTGTTTGACTAACCTTTTAAGATTTTTGAAGAGGTGAAATGAGGCGAACATGGCACTCAATTGGGAAAAATGCCACTTCATGGTCCAAGAGGGGATAATATTTGGCCATCTTATTTCAGAAAAAAAAGGATACAAGTGGGCTCATAAAAAATTTAAGTAATTCAGAATAAGCCACCTCCAACTTCAATGAAAGAGATACTAAGTTTCCTTGGTCATGTGGGGTTTTATAGAAGTTTCATTAAAGACTTTTCTAAGATATACCTTTTGATTTTGATAAGGATTTCATGAGTGCTTTTGTGACCCTTAAGAGTCCTTGATTTTCGCTCCTACAGTCCAGCCCCCTGACTGGTAAGAACCTTTCGAGTTGATGTGTGATGCTAGCAACTATGCTTTTGGAGCTGTATGGGGACAATAGAAGACAACAAGCCTCATGTCATATAGTATGCTAGTAAGACCTTGGATGATTTCCAAATGAATTATGCAGCTACTAATAAAGAGTTGTGTAACACTCGCAGCCCGATCTCGATGGACCCGATGATGAGTGCCACATTCTGTGCCGGAGCACGTTCTCGTCTTACTTAATAATCCTAATTTGTATATTAGAAGTGGCTAAGATTTCATAAGGAGGCAAGAAATTTATTTTTTAAAAAGATAAAAGTGTTGAAAAATTCCTACGGAAAATTCGCAAGATTTTCCCCTAAAAATGAACTTACTCAACAAATGAAAAATAAAGCACTTCCAAATATAATCCTCCAAACTCCCATACTCCAAATCAATACAATAAGTTTACGCAACACTTCTAAATACTCACATCAATCAACTTAGGTTCTATCATATTATATTACCATTCATTCAAAGAATTAATTATTAACAATCATACACCTTAAATTCATATAAAGATAAAATTTTTTAATTAATTACAAGTCTCATAAATTTACAAACTCAATACATATAACTTTTTATAATATTCTATACATGCCATAATACAAATTAGTACATATCCTACCCAAAATAGAGTTCCTTCTCTGATGTTACGCCTCTGGTCTTTAGGTAGCATCCACTACTCTAATCCTTCGCATGACAAAATTAACGCGCTAAGTATATCACTCAGTGGTGCTAAATAATTTATTGATAAAATAGTGGAGGTTGCCTAAGCAACAAACTTTAAATATAATTTAAAATACTTAAATCAAATATAAAATAAATACTAAAGACGTACAAATCAAATTAAAATATTTTGAAAGTCGTAAATAAGTTCATTTTTAAAAATGAATTCATAGTTTGACAAAAGTAATAAAAATTCCATGAATACAAATATATTTTCATTTTCTTTTATAATAGAATAGAGTTTATTCTTAGTTAAAGGCTCATACGTATTCTGAGAGAAATACAATCAGATTCAGTTACGTAGATATCAGAAACAGAAATTTCAGTCTGTGAAAGCGCCACTGGATATGGCCTGTGAAAGCGGCACCAGAAAATAAGTGCGTCCGCTTATCCAAAAAGGCATCTAGAGCCTAGCATATGATCATAGCTTATAATATAACAGAAAGGCATCAAGCCGAGCATGCTCATTAACCGAAATAACCCTCATCTTACTACATTTCAATCATGCATACTTGAGCCCAAAATAAATCCATTCTTTTACAAATAATCTTATTTCTTATACATAATTCCTTAGCAATACATTTCATAACTTAATGCTTATTATTTCAAAATTTCTTAACTTACAACTTGTAAAATTCATCAAAACCAACTCATGTTCCAACCAAAACCATACTTTCACAATACACTTATATATATAGCTTTAAATACTTAAAAATCAACATTTAAAAAAATAAAAACATGCCTTACCACCTTAGGGTGGTTTGGCCTCTTTAGGTCAACAAAGGGGAAGGGGTTTTTTCCTTCCTCCAACTACCACATTTCAAGTTAAAAACACTTAATTGAAGCATTAAAACACTTACTTGAAAACATGTAACCTTAAAAAATCATTTTTTTTTCATATTCAAAGCTCTCTTACAAATGGAAGGGGAAAATATTTTCTTTGCAAAATAACCACATTTACTTAAAGAGTACCCATTCAAAAACACATTAACATAAAAAGAAACAAAAGCATGAAGCAAAAACTCATGCCCTTCCTCCTAAGGAGGTTCAGCCAAGTGTAAGAGAAGGAGAAGGGGATGTTCCTCTTCCCATTCAAGCATTTCATCATGCTTAGAAAACATGAAAAATCACATAAAAATAACCAATTAACCAATTCCCCAATAAAATCACAAAATCTTTAAAATTTATTTCTAACCTAAAAATTGAAAACTTAAAGAAAATGAAAGGAGAAGGAAAATGTTATTGCACTAACCTTCAAAGCAAGCTTAATTAAGCTTGAAAACTTCATTCATTGGCTTTCTCCTTCCCTTTGGAGGATGGTTCTCCAACCTCTTTAAAGTAGGAAAAATTAACATTAAAATCAAGAAATGACAAATGAAGGAGATGGAGCATGATTTAGTGCATCAATTACATGTCTAAGCTATGAATTCTACTTATTAATTCACAAAATCTAAGAATCACAAATTATTTTAGTAGTAACTCCAAATTCCTTAGCTTAGAATCATCAAATACTACTTCTCCTACTTATTTCTTCAAGTTTAATCACCAAGCTTTGGTTTAATTCATCAATTTTAAGGTAGTTTGTAAGTAGAGAAATTGAAGAAAATGGAGGAGAGAAAGAGAGAGAAGGTGGCATGGAAATGAAGAAGAAGAAGAAGGAGGAATTGTGTTTGATAAGTGTTGCTATTAAGTAGTCAAGTCACCTGTGACATCCCGACCCGGCAAAGTGATCCTAAGAGGATGGGTAGAGAGGGTTCCTGACAAACTTCTAGTATGGCAGGCTAGCTAGGGTAGTGGAATACGGGACAGAGGAATGAATCGGATCATATATCGAAAAGGGGGTAACTAATCATCAGAGACGCTTCTTGGTGGAATGGCTGGAGAGTTGAAAGAACTCTAGGGTTAAGCGTGCTTGCTTGACAGAAATCCTAGGATGGGTAAGCTCTTGGGAAGTTCCCATTTCACATACAGGACAAAATCGTGCGGGGCTTGTCGATCTAGTATGGGATGAAACCGGTTTGATCCAAAGCGAAAAATTTCTCCAGTGGTTCGAGTTAGGGCATCACAATTTGGTATCAGAGCTTGACCCCCTCTAGTAGATATATGGTTCGAGGATGAACCACGCAAAAGCTGGTGGCCTTGTGACATCCCGACCCGGCAAAGCGATCCTAAGAGGGCGGGTAGAGAGGGTTCCTAGCGAGCTTCTAGGATGGTAGGCTAGCTAGGGTAATGGAATGCGAGACACAAGAATAAATCAGATCATATATCAAAAAGGGGGTAACTAATCATCAGAGGTGCCTTTTGGTGGAATTGGAGAGTTGGAAGAACTTTAGGATTAAGCGTGCTCGCTTGACAGAAATCTTAGGATGGGTGACCTCCTAGGAAGTTCCCATTTCACCTGTGGGACAAAACCATGCGGGTCTTGCCGATCTAGTATGGGATGGAACTGACTTGATCCAAAGCAGACAATTTCTCTTGTGGTTGGAGTCAGGGCGTTACAAGTTTATGGCAGTAGAATGAGCATCGGATAAATTTTGTCTTTATTGGTTAGGTCTAAAGTAATAATCTACATCGATCATGTTGCCATCTGCTACCTTCTTGCCAAAAAGAAAGCAAAACTAAGGCTGATACGATGGATTTTATTATTACAAGACTTTGACTATGAGATCGAGATAAGAAAGGTGTGAAAAATGTGGTAGCAAACCACCTTTCTAGAGTGCAAAGGTTGGAAGGAGTAGGAGATGACAAGCATGTTCCTATTGATGACTTTTTCCTCAGTTAACAAGTGTTTGGAATTTTGGCTCAAAAAATTCCATGGTATACAAATTTTGCCAATTTCTTAGTAGTCGGAATCTTGCCACCTGATTTGAACTATAACAAGAAGAAGAGGTTCTTGTTTCAAGCATGAAACTATTTTTTGTAAGACCCATTATTGTATCGAAGGTGTAATGATGGCTTGATAAAGTGATGTATTCCTGAGGATGAAATCAGTTTTATACTTTTTCATTGCCACTTTGCTCCAAGCAAAGGGCATGCTGGGCCTTCCAAGACAGCCGCAAAAACCCTTCAATGTGGTTTTTACTAGTCTACCCTTTTTTGGGATGCAAAATAGTTTATGGAGTCTTATGATTGTTGTCAGCGTACAGGAAATATTGGAAGATGCAATGAGATGCCCCTTCAAGGAATTCTCTAGGTGGAACTCTTCGATGTTCAGGGGATAGATTTTATAATCCTTTTCCTTCATCTTGCAATAATAAGTACACTCTTATTGTAGTGGATTACGTGAGCAAATGGGTAGAAGGCAATGTATTCCTGAGGATGAAGTCAGTTCTATACTTTTACATTGCCACTTTGCTCCAAGAGGAGGGCATGTTGGGCCTTCCAAGACAGCCGCAAAAATCCTTCAATATGGTTTTTACTAGCCTACCCTTTTTCGGGATGCAAAATAGTTTGTGGAGTCTTATGATTGGTCTCAACAGATAGGAAATATTGGAAGATGCAATGAGATGCCCCTTCAAGGAATTCTCGAGGTGGAATTGTTTGATGTTTGTGGGATAGGTTTTATAGGCCTTTCCCTTCATCTTGCAATAATAAATACAGTCTTATCGTAGTGGATTATGTGAGCAAATGGGTAGAAGGCGATATATCCCTGAGGATAAAGTTAGTTCTATACTTTTTCATTGCCACTTTGCTCCAAGTGGACGGCATGCTAGGCCTTCCAAGACAACTGCAAAAATCCTTCAATGTGGTTTTTTACTAGCCTACCCTTTTTCAGGATGTAAAATAGTTTGTGGAGTCTTATGATTGGTGTCAGTAGATAGGAAATATTAGAAGATGTAATGAGATGCCCCTTCAAGGAATTCTCGAGGTGGAACTCTTTGACGTTTGGGGGATATATTTTATAGGCCTTTCCCTTCATCTTGCAATAATAAGTACACTTTTATCGTAGTGGATTACGTGAGCAAATGGGTAGAAGCAATAACTGCCCTACCGATGAATCAAAGTTAGTAGCTCGCTTCCTTAAGAAGTTCATCTTTTCAAGATATAGGACCCTAAGAGCAATCATAAATGATAGGAAAGCCATTTTTGTAATCAGACTTTTGAGTCTCTATTGAAGAAGTACGATGTTACACATAGGATTGCATCCCCTTTTAACCCTTAAACAAGTAGTCAAGTGGAGATATCTAATAGAGAAATCAAGATGATACTAGAGAAGATAGTAATAGGTCAAGTAAAGACCAATCTTTGAAGTTGGATGAAGCTTGTGGGCATATCGAACTACATTCAATACACCTATTGGGACTTCTCCATTTCGTTTGGTCTTTGGTAGATCCTGTCATTTGCCAGTGGAGCTGGAGCATAAGGCACTTTGGGCCACTAGGTTCTTGAACTTTGACTCTAAAGTATCTGGGGAAAAGAATCTACTATAGTCGAATGAGTTGGATGAGTTCAGGATGGACTGCTATGAAAATGCCAAGATTTATAAAGAAGGAACAAAAGCACGGCATGACAAGCACATACTGAAGTGGCATTTTTTTAAATGAAGGTGATCTATTGTTTCTTTTCAACTCATGCTTAAGACTTTTTTTGGGAAAATTAAGGTCGTGGTGGTCCAGTCCATTTGTTATTTCCAAAGTCTTAGAACATGGTGTGGTAGAAGTACAATCTAAAGAAGGGAACAAATTCAAGGTCATTGGCTAGAGGCTCAAAATATATAATGAAGGTGAGGCAATTCTAAGAGAGTCTTGTTGCTCTCTCTCTTAAATGTTCTTTAACATCAAGTAAGAATTCAAGCTAATGACTGTAAAGAAGCGCTCTTAGGAGGCACCTTGAGTATTGTACAAAACATTTCATTTGCTTCTATTTAGTCTAACCTATTTTTTTATATAGTTTTCGTTTTGTGTTGTAGGGAGGAAATTTCAGCAAGGAAATATTTATGGCCAATGCAGAACCTGTTATTGTTACCGTAGAGGTTGTTGACTGTATGACGGGCCTTGATTTTCCATACTAAAGCACATTTGTTGAGTTGATAACTTATAGTTGATACGCCGATCGTTAATTTTGTTAAGGGGGGTTAAAAGGTTTTGGTGTAAAACTAACGGTTAATGCACTGCCCATAACATATAAAAGCGCATTTGATTGTAAAGCATGCCTGGAATACTGGTCGTGACTTTTGTCATCGAGATTCAAAAGGCTTTTAGCAATAATCATGGTAGTGGCAATGCCCGTGAATCAGGTAAACCTTAACTCAAGTTTAATTCACGGCCCGTTAATCGACCATGCAAAATAATTTTTCAAAAGGGTTAAATATGAAGCGACATTGTTTTAATGGGTCCCTAATTAGTATAAATACAAACCCTAAGGCAAGGCACCCATTCAAAAGTCATTGCTTCCCTCCTCTCCATCTTCCAAACCCTCTCTCACTCTTAAACTCTTCCAAGAGATTTCATGGTTCTCAAATGCAAGAACCCCATCACTCCATTGCATCTAAAGAAGAAGAAAAGAACTACTCAATGAGAACACACTAGGACAACGCGGTCACTTGCTCCTCCACCTAAGTTCACCATGACCGATGAACAAAGCGAGAGGAATGATGTTCTTAAATTTTGATCTCTTAAGCTATCTAGGTATATGGATTTGGATATTCTAGAAAAATTGCCAATTAAGGACCAATTTAGTGAACATGTTAATGCTTTGGGGTTGGAGAAATTGCTACACATTAGGGAAGACACTTTCCCGAATCTTACACTTGAGTTTTTGAGTAGTTTCTTAATGGTGGTCGATTTGGATGATGAGGAAGATGATGGGCTTGTCAATTTTCATTGTAACAACAGGTTATTAGGGTAATCGCAATCAAAATTAACAACTATTTAGGGACTCCATCTCGAGGTATTAGAGGTAAACCACAGACTAACACTCGCAATGATGCATTGGAGATAGATGCCAATGTTGATGACCAATAGCTTAAAGATAGGTCTTTGAGGGTGCTCCATAGGTTCCTCAATTTTTATGTTTTTAGTGATCGGGACACTGGTAGAGTTTTCGCAAGATGATATTTTTATCTTGTAGTATGTAGTGAAGAAGATTCAAGTTGATGTTGCTTTCTTTCTTTGTCGACATTCGAAATTTGAAGTCAAGGCCAACAATGGTGATATTTTAATAGAGGACTTATCACCCACTTATACAAGATCAAACCGGGTTATTTTGAGAAATGTTATACTGAGAGACCTCTCCCTGTGCAAAGTTATGATATCCTAAATGTTGAAAAGCTCATTATCATGAAATTCATACAGCGAAAGGAGAGGGTAAGGTCCCATCGGTATTTTTTCCTTGTAAAAGGGGGAGTGCAGGAAGAAGGAGCTGAGGGATTTGAAGATGATCTGGTTGATTAGTCTGATGTTCAGGGTAATGCTGCTGTCAGTGAGAGCTTGGCAAGGGTCACAGACCGGTTGAAGAAGCTTGATTCCTAGCAATAAGAGCTTAAAACAAGGACTGATTATGCCATCTGTGAGACACTTTGTGTACGGATGGGCAAGAGGTCATCCACAGCATGATGAGTCAAATCATGACTCACAACATGATTCATGATATCTCGACTCTTCTAATGAAGCAAGATGTATGTAGGGTTATGCAGAGGGAAAATTCACCATCCGTTATGGAAAGCCCACCAGCTGCTAGGGATGATCCGTCCGTTACTAGAGATGAACCTCTGGGTGATGAGGAGGACCCAAGTGAGGATAAAGACCATATTACCCCAAATGATGATGACTATAAGGTGGAGGTCAGAGATGGAGATAATGGAGACAATGAGGCTTAACCCCTTCTATAATTTCAGTTTTCTTTTAACGCATTCATAGAATTTAATTTTTGTTAGAATAATGTTTTGGTTTCTATTTCTATTATATTCGTTTGGAGTTTTTGGTGTTGGCAATTTAAATTGCTTGAGTTTTTGGTTGTGCCAACACCATATTTCAATGATTTAGTGCATCCTTTCATTTGTTTATTTTTCTTTGTCGTTTATTGCATGGTGAATAACTTTTTGGCTAATAAAGCTTTTTTGTCGAGTTGCTATTTTATTTTTAGTTATCAGGGAATTTTACAATCGGTTCACTCCCCGTGAAATATGCATGCATAAGTCAAATTGAAACAGAGTAAAATCCATAGGCGGTACACAGATCGTGAAATTTGCAAATAACTCGGAAGCTCTTTGTGACAAAAATCATGGCAGCTACGCTAGGAGTGAAAGAGACTCTATAATAGGGCTTACAGTCCGTTGACTGCCCGTGAAGCCCAAACCTTAAAGCCCACTTCATCAATAATGGCCCAATATTTCCACATTAACTAAAACTCAACCCTACTCTCTCTCCACTACTTAAATCAACTCCTCATTTTCCCTACATCCTTACCAACTCATTTACTTTCCATAAACCTCTTTCCCTTAACTCTTTTGGGTCCTTAGAAATTTACCCCTATTCCACCTCCATCTCCTCAACAATCCTACACCAAGAAGGTCACTATTGAGCACAAGAAGAGGAAAGTACTAAGAGATAATTCTGCTAGTAAGGATGATAATGTTGTTCCTTCACCATCTGTGGATGGTAGCTCTAGCATTGTCACAGTAATGCCTCCAACTCCTAACTACACTATTGTTTGGGAGAATGACAATAAAAAATAAAGGTATGAGGGACTTCTTGCCCATAGGCTCATTTCTTCTAAGTTTTTAGATATTAATGAGCTTGAAAAAGTGAGAATGGCTAGGCATATGGCTGAGCTCTTTAGTCAAATTTCAGGATGGGTTTCCTTTTTATAGAAACATTCTTTACGTATAGAGAGATGACCCTAGAATTCCTAAGCTCTTATCGCTTGCTTTTTTATGATGATCACTTTAAACCGTCCATCTCTTTTCACCTTTTTGGCAAAAAGCATATGATTTCAGGAGCTAAACTTGGGGAATATCTAAGGTTTTTGATTGATGAGAATGCATTGCTAGATTTCCCTCAAGAATTTGATAAGGATAGTTTTTGGCGGAGCATTGCTTATAAAGGAGGAGCTTATGCACATGCCGCCTCAAAATTCAGGTACCTTAATCGATTTTCATTGCGCATTGCACACCGGTGGCTAGTTTTGTCCCTTTTTGGTAGAGGTGAGAGTCATGGGCATATAATGAATAAGGATTTACTCTTGCTTGACTACTTTAACAGGGGGTATCAATTTTAATGTTGGGTGTCTTGTTATGGAGCATTTGGCTCATGTGGTTAATAAGCAAAAGGGCGATATTTTGGTAGGGTAGTGATAGCTGTTTTGGTCATTGGTATGAAGCTTTTCAATCCAAAGAAAATGACATTTATTCTTATAAATGTCAACAACGGGATACAAGCTTCTACCCTTTTTTATATGCAGATGGTAAAACATGGGTCGTAGGGTGATTATTACTTGGTTGATATGAAGGGTCTTTTTTTGTCGGTACCAAATAATGGCCAAGAGCCTCGATTGTATATGGCTGCTCTCACTAACTAGCCCACTGCTCTTATGGATGATTCAACACAGTTGTCTCATCTGTTGAAGCACCAGTTGCTCCTTATCGAAAGAGAGCAGCAAGAGTTGTGGGGAACCATCCAATCAGAGTTTAATATGGTGAAGCAAGAAATGGCCTCTATTAGGGCACAGGCTTAGGAATCCTTGGAAAATGCCTAGGCTGAGCTAAAAAGTTCAATGGAGTTTGGGTTTCCAGCTCAACCAGTTTCTCTATGGGACGTTCCACCTTCTTAACCTCTTTCCACGCTTTATCATGCTTTTATTTTGTTTTTCTTTATTTTCTTTTTATTGTTACTTTTGTAGGAATAAGTTTGCGATGGTTCTTAAAATTTGGCTAACATTAGGGATAATGTCATGTTTATGTTTGGGGGGATTTTAAACAGGTTATTTTACTTTTTCTATTGGATATTTGTTCATTTTTGCATCTTTACTCTTCAGCAACATTTTACATTATTTCTTTCATTTTTCCCCATCCTGCCTTCGCCCCATCATGCCTTAAAATTTTTCATTTTCTTTTTTGCTTTCCTTAGAATAAGTGTTGCTTTTATTATAAGAGAAATTCAAGGGTTTAAGTCCAATCTTTGGTTGATTTTTCCTTTTTGAAACCCCTCTCTAAAGATATAGTACAACTAAGTCATTTTTACCTTCCTCCCAATGCTTATTTTAGATGAATGTCCTTAAGAGAAATGTAGTCTTAGACTTTATCTCTAAACTATTTTGCCTACACTGTTACAAGTCTTAGAACTATACCCCAAACCTTTTAAAGCGAAATATTAGCTCACCAACCTAATAAGAAGAGGAAATAGGCATTCTTTGTAATAAACCCATAGGCCAGAGAATCCTTACCCTAATTAACCATTGTAGCCCCTTTGAGCCTTTTAACTTATTTTCTTCTAAGCCCTATTACTCCAAGCCTAAAACCTTTGCGTACCACCCTTTTTGTGAAAATTAAGTTATTAGGGGAAATAGTTGCAACCTTTGTCATTTAGGAAATTCTCACCTACCCAACATGTGTCAATAGCAACAACCTCTTAAAAAGATAGAGCTTTCAAGTGAGAATAGAGTAGTCTCTCTCATGAATAAGTAAAAAATATAAAATGAAAAAAAAGAGAAAGAACAAAAAAAAAGAAAGAAAAGACAATTGTATTTCTCTAGTTCAAGTTTGGGGGAATACATTCAAAAAATCAAAAACAAAATAAGAGTCGAGAGTAGCAAATCATTAGGGTAGCTCTTCTAGTTGAGCGACAATTGTTGCTACGCTTTGATTGAGAAGCTAAGGTTGAACCAAGTGAAACTCTCTTAGAGCTCATAATTTACATTTCAAACATTTCCAAACCTTTTTCAAAGTAGCCAACTTTCACTGTTTTTTGAGCCCATACAACCCATGAAAGACCTATAGATTCTTAGAATGGTTGAGTGAGCATGATTAGTAGAGATAGGTGGCAAGGTATAGCCTATGAGACTTGTTAAGATTGCAACACCTCGATCTTTAAATCTTAAAGAGGAACGAGAATGGCCTAAGGATGGAAGTGTAGGGCTCACATAGAGCTAAAGGGTTCAAATAAAAAGCAAAGGAAAGAAGGTGCTTTTGACTTAGTGTTCTTGTCCTGATAGTAGGAGGCTTCGTTGAATTGAGGATTGATCATCATTTGATTGGATCGACTCTAAATTTTTCTTGAAATGAGTAGCATGAGTTCTTTGTCCGAGTAACATTCTCTTGAGCTTAATTTTCTGCTTGAGGACAAGCATTTATCCAAGTTTAAGGGACTTTTTATGTGTGCATTTCATGCATACATATTTATATCTTTAAATTCTTAGTTTAGTTTTACTTCAGGGATTTTTAATAAATTAAAGTTAGTTTTTGCATTCATTGTGCATATATTGCATTTTGTCTTATCTTATAATGCAGGTCCCACCTTTTTAAGGAGAAAACCCTAAAACAATGGTCATTAAAGTCCTTTTCAACCATTCCACAAAGAAGAGGACCTAGCAACAAATGCACAGGCGGCACACTGGCTATACTTTATGCGATGAAGAGTTAGAAACATATTATGACAAAAAGCACGACTACTGCACTAACTATGAAACTTGTTCCAATAAGTTAGAGAGATCAAGGCAAAAAGCATACCCGTCGCACCGGATGTGCATTGCTTGTTCGCCCGTTTGTCAGACTATGAGTTTGGTATGGTGAAGCAAGAGTTCCAGATGGCATATGTGGTGTACCGGCCGTAATTTTCGTTCAATAGGAAAACAGAAAGCGGGAGAATAGGTCAAAGACCTACTAAAAATATGTTCATAAAAAAGATATTGCAAGATCTTCTTCAAGCTATAAAAGGATAGAGAAGGGATGTAGAATTCATTAAGCAATAAACTAGGGAACAATTCTGATTAGGAAGGATTAATTGGAGATTAGCTCAATGATCTCTTCCATAGATAGCAATTGAAACAAGATTTCAATCTTAGTTTCCTTTATGGACAAGGATGGTTCTAGAGCTATCAATTCTCCTCAGTATTTTTATTTGTAATTTGATTATGTGTAGTGAGTAGTTCCCTTAGCTAGTGTTGGGTTGAAAACCTACTTGAGCAATAACTATGTAAACATCTCTCTTTATTTCAATCTAGATGAATGTTTTCTTGATTCTTATATGTGTGTATACTTAATGCTTATGAATATGATAGAGCTCCATATTTCTATGAAAAGAAATGAGAGGATGAAGAATTGGAAGATGAACTCCCTTATTGGACTGATCCACACAAGAACTTAGGAGAGAGACTTAAGAATAAGCTATTCCTTTGAGGAATTAGGGAGAATCATAAAGACTAATGGGCTGGAATCATCATTACACCATGAAAGTAGGTGTTCTTATGATTCCAAAATGTTTATGTTGCTTGAAAGAGAGCACAAATATAAATGGGTTCCTCCCCATTCAAGATGCATTCCTTGATAGATTGAAAGAGTAAATTTAAGACCACAATGTTGTTCAATGGTGTTGATCCCAACACTAGTGCCTTCCTAATTTGATGAACACAGATTTAGACTATTTTATTTCAACTAATAGTATTTGCTTTTTTTACATTTTAGTTAATAGAAAAAAAAGATTTTTATCCAATTTCTAGACAATTCAATTGGATTTGAGACTAGTATTCAGTCCCTCCAATCCTTGAGGACGATATCTCTATTATACTACTTGCATAATTTGTACACTTGCGGAATTATTAACAGGTTCCTGCAAATGATACCAATTGATACCTAGTGATGTACAAATTTATTGGTAGAGAACACATAATAGATAAAGACAATGATTGTAAGTAAAAATGATAAGATGGAGCATCATAGAGGGATGTACATAAAGACACTTTGATGCTTGAGTTAAATACAGGCTATAAAATGTTTATTAGCTAATTGGATTGAATGGATGCACCTTTGAGGTATGACATGGGTCCTTTATATAGAGGTTTGGAGAACTCCTTTGAGGTTACTGATTAGAAATTTTAGTTGTCAGTATTGCACTAGTATTTGACTTTCTGCCATAGTTTATATGAATTGCGGGGTAGGACTTGCTTATAAACTGTATATAACGTAGACCTATGAGTTTATGATAGCTCAAGATGTTAAACTTTAATTGCTTAACGGCTCAATCTTGGCTCGAGCTGTAATTTCTTTGTTAATTTGGATTTGGGCCATGTTAATATGTCGATTTATATTCTATTTGGTAATAAGTTATAATTATTATTGATTGCTATTGATGCCTTTTTGTTTGTGAGAAGCCTTATACATTTATAGGTATATAAATTAGTATATCAATTAGTGAAATATACTTTTATACTAATTAGGAATATTAACTTTTTTTTTAATTTATATAAAACATTCACTAATTTCATAACATACTTTGTAATCTCATAAAAATATTATCTATTTAATTAACAAAAAATATTATATTATCTTGAGGTTTACCACAACTATCTAAATAGTCCATTCTTTTATCAAAATATTTAAAATGTCCCTGACACTTGCCTTCATCATGCTGCTTAATCCTTTCGTAAAAAAAAACACACATTTTCTATTAATTTTTAAGTAAAAAAGACAAGATTAACCTTTGAAACTTCTTTCCTGTATCAATCTCTCTTCTCTCTAAAATACTTGCTGCCCGTCAAACTTCGTCTCATCACCAATCCAACTCTTTTCTCGTTTTTCAATCAACGTTCAACCATCTCTAGCATCAGACAACTTGATGTGGGTCTGAGAGCATCATCTTGACCTCCTCTCCTCCATTAGCGCCAGGTTCTAATGAAGATAACATAACTCTCTCTCGATCGCAGCACCTACCCATCACCTGCTCCCCATTTTCGATCACCTCTCATCGATCTTAGACTGAGGAAGCCTCCTTCGACCTCTAACTGCCAACGGGATGCTTTCCTCTTCCTTCCTGATGTTAAGAAAGTTGTGAATCGCAACCTTTGTCACTTCACTGCTATCGTAGTGACAATCACTAAATTTCAACAAAGCCAAGCTTTTCTGGTGAAGGTTATTGGTTAGATAGGTCTCAAAACATCACTTTCTTCTTCTAGACCTTATCCCCACCTGTGATTTCTAGTTTCTTGTGGTGAGATCTGTGGAGTTAGGTTTGAAAATGAGACTTTTCTAAATTTCGGCTAAGTTAATATTGAACAGTTAAGATTATAGGGTCATTGCTTATTTGTAGATTCGTTGTCCTTTTTTTCTTCATTATCCTTTTCTTTCTTTACCCTTTGAATTTGACAGTGGATTTCTAGTGAAATTCTTGTTAGGCAATTAACAAAATATCTGAACCGTAGTTCTTTCTCTATTTTTTTGAACATGCAAATAGGAAGCTCAATCAATTGAGAACTTTCCATATTGTCATAGCCATGATAGGTGCAGGTGTTCTAAGCATGCCCTATGCCATGGCTTACTTAGGCTGGTATCTATATGTTACTCTGCAACTCAACTTTAGAACAAAAACCATAGATACAAAAAAATGTATGTTTGACATATCAATAGCAACTAACTTTATATCTTGTTTTACTTTTTACAGGGGTCTAGGGACATTTGTTCTAGCATTATCATAGGCTATGACCCTGAACACGATGTGGCAAATGATACAGCTTCATGAATGTGTTATGGAACTTGAAGCTTCTCTTAAAGTGGCAATTCAAAAGGCATCAAGCATCTTTTTTCTCTAGAGCTGGTGTTGATTATATGATTCATAAAGCTGGCGTTGATTAGTTGGGAGTTGATTTGCAATTAAGATACCATTTATCTCTTTCTTTGATTTTGATATTTTTTTTATATATAGATATTGTTTATGTTTGCCATTTTTATTAGTGTTGAAAATAAAGTAAAGTGAGATTAGGAAAAACTGTTAAATAGATAATTTAGGATAATTTGGTCTTTTTATAAAAATTAACGGTAGAAAGTGTGATTTTTAAATTCAAGGACTAAGTAGTACGACGAAAGCAAATCTACGGGCGTTATAAAAATTTATATAAAAATCAAGAACTATTTAAATAAATATAGCAAACCTCAAGATGAAATAATTATTTTTCCTTTAATTAATTTTCACAATCAAAATAGATATTACAATAGTAAATTTAGCATTTTACCGCATAAGAACTTCAGTTTGAACTTTACAATTTGAATTTTAGAAATACAAGTTCAAGGTGGGAGACAATGTTTGTCATTTGGTTGATAATCCCAAGAATGCAAATTTACTGATGCAAAAGCTCTAAAGCTTTTAGCAATGTGTATCTAAACCTATTCAAATCAAGCCTTACATTTTGCTTGTCAAAATATATAGACTTGAATGCTTCCCAGCCCTGTTTTTGGATTACAGAGGGATTCCTTAAAACCACGTGGTCGGCTGGGTATTGCTGTATCAAAGAGCTTTCTTCTATACTGATTTTATACTCCAAGTACCGTATGTTCATTTCCTTTGCAGGCTCTTGAAAGAAGGTTTTTGATACCCATTCTGCCCCACCAAAGGGCACTACTTGAATCAAGACTGCGTTTTCAGGAAGAAAAACAATGTTCGTTAAACCAGCACCGTGAACTCCCAGCACCACATCACAAGAATTCATAACCTGTGCAGATCTTGACACATTCGCATCAGGTTCATCCACAACTACTTGATAACCCAGTCTTCTTGCCATTTTAGCAATTTCATTAACATTGGTAAATGCTCGAGATCTCTTTCTTGAAATTATCAGAAGTTGAGGCCTCTTTTTCATATTATTCTTCATCTTGATTGCATTTGTCTTCCTTAATGAATATGAACTTGCCAAGAATTGCCTGAAGTCTTTCATAGAATATCCGAATTTCGAAGTATCAATACTAAGCTCTTTGCTTGACTGTCGTTTAAGACCAACAGTTATGCTTTTGAAGCAATGTACATGTCCTTTATTGTCAATTTCAATAACTTCATATCTAGACAGTGCCTTTAGTAGTACTCTGAATTTTGCAATCCACCAAGGTTGTCTGTTTGTAACAAGAAATTTTACGACGCCATTAAAGGGTCGAGCAGTTGAGAACAGAGGAACGATGATGTCGGTGAAGGCATGAAAATGGTTGCCTGAGTATCCCCCAAGAGAAAAAAGGACTCCGTGAACATCATGATTCTGAGTGCATTTAGTGATGGTATTCTTGTGATTGGTAACAAGTTTAAGTGACCACTCCCTAATGTTCTTCATTGCTACTATGTCAACCTTTCGAGCATAAGGCCTGATCTTCCATGAGCTTGTGTTTGCAGCTGCAATATCACTTTCAGATGAGACTATAAAAACAGTTGAGGTATTGGCATCAACCCTAATGTCCCCTTCGATCTCACAGAAGTCCGATCTTTCGGTAGCATGGCATACTGCAGGCTCAATTTTATCGTTTGTTACAATATCTGCATCTTCACAAATAAAATAAAACCAAACAGATAGACATTAGTTTTGCTATTTTCAACTCTGTGGCACACTTAAAGGATAGGCCGAATACATAAATTTGATCATATAATTTCAGCAATTATCTTGTGGCCATTTAAACTTTAAAGAAGACCTATCGTGATTCAATACTTTTACATTTCAGTATATTATTATTAAACCAGTGCAAAGTTATTTCATTTTGGTAAGAAGTATAGTTATCACTGAGATGTGAAAGTTTAAAATCATAATTGAATCCTCGTAAAGTTCAAGGAATCACAAGGATAATCGGCTAAGTTCAAGATTAAATTCATGTATTAGGCCTTTAGGGATATGAAATTGTATCGAAGGAAAATCAATTCCATAGGTTTGGTAAATTATTGAATAATAGCGGATTCTTCCTTCTAATTTCAACATGGTCAACTACTAATTATCAAATTACTGTCAGTTGAAATATATAATTTTTCTACAATTAAATAATTTATTAATTTACTTGTGAAAATGAACTTACTAACTGCTACCGTATGAGACTTGTTTGTATTGTTGACAATTGTCGTTTCCTCGATAATTTCTGCATCTCGACAACTTCGTTTTCTTTAATTCAACTTTCAATAAATAACTCAGCTGACTCAAGCCAATTGTTAAGATAAATCAGAATTACAAACCTTTCATTATAATTTGCTGAGAACTGTTTGCGGCGTTGGTCGTTTCATTATTATTTTTTGCAATTTCTGCATAGTTAAGAATGAAGGTGAAATTAGTTTATGTTACAGAATTATATAGAGAGAGAGAGAGAGAGAGAGAGAATTTAAGGTCGTAGATGTTAATATTAAATTGCTAACTAATTTTCTGAACAGATGACCTCAAAGAACTTACTCTTTATTGTTTGCTGCGGGCTGCCTCTATCATTTAACATTGGTGTACTCTTTATTATATTTTCTAAATCATAAAAAAAATATATAAGACATAGTGATTTGAGTTCCCCAGAAGCACTTTAAACATTTTTGAATAAAATAAAAATGATAGATAAAACTTACCTCTGGATAATAGCAGAGAGATGCTCGTATCATTTACCATTTCCAATTTCCGGCCAGCTCCAATAGATAACCGCAAATTCACTGCAAGTCCATTATGAGAATTATGAGTTATGGCTACACATGGTAGCACCGGCTATTTGGCACTAACATTGAAATTTATGGCTATAAAAGAGTCAAACCGCTCATGAGCTATTTAGGATTTTGATTCAAAAAACTAGCCGAACTCGTTTATTAGAAAAGCTACTCAAGTTCGGGCTCGAGAAAGAAAAGAGGCAAGTGTTTTTTATTGTTCCTTAACTATAAATTGTAAACCAGCCAAGCTCAAGCTTAGGTACACCTTTAATGATCTCACCTTAACTGGGCTCGATTTTTTTATATATTGGAAATGCTTTTTCAAATGAAGTTGGAACAAGTAGTTTGAGAGCTTTGAAGTTTTTATATTAGAGTACTGTGCTTCTCTGAACAATTAGAAGCTGATCAATGGACAAAAACTCTGAAACTTAGTTTGAAGTGAAGGAAGTGTAAAAAGTGGATACTTACAAACTGGTAGAGAACCCAAATATGGCTTAAAAACTGTGCAGAAGCTGAATGCAATGAGGAAGAAAATGAGGAGTCCCCCATATCCCAACTTCTGTTTCTCATGCTTGCTAAAGCTTCTGGAAAGTAAAGTATCATACATCATTTCTTGCTTACTTCACTAAACCAATGCAGCCTTACGTTTCTTGCTTGCTTATTTTGTTCTTATAGATATTGTATATATAATTATTACAATTAGAAGCCGAGATGTTGAGGAACGGAAAATGGAATGTTAACCAATTTTTGGCGCTTTAGTTGTTAGTATAAGAATAGAAGGTGAGAGTTGTAACTATATCTATTATCATATGTAACGGAACTATTGCTTCACACGTATTACGCAATTCAGCTCTAAATAATGATTCTCCAAATTTATGAAATGGGTTGAAAGGGACTTTGTGGAGTTGACTCGCCACAAACATGTTTCTTCTATATATATATATACATAGGATGATTGGTTAGGTGATATGTATATATATATATATATGCATTTGTCTGAAATTTGAAAGCAGGCTTTGGATTCCAGCTTTGAAAGCTATGAACCAACTAAAATGAGTAGACACATCAAGCTACTTTATAAAGAGCCAATTCCGCAAATCTTCTGCTCTAGTTAAGTACACACATCAAGCAAGTAATTTACTCCTTCATTGTGTCGGTGTCAGCTAAAATTAACCTTTCTTGCTTAGCAAAGCCAGCAAGCAAGCCCAGAAATCTTTTTTTTTTTTTTTTTACTTTAAGCGGAAAACTGATTATCAATAAATTAAAATGCCAAACATACAATTAAGGGATGGATAAAAGTTGAAGGATAACTTTGTTGTATCTTACACTACTTAGCAATTATTTTTGTGATGATGGCCCTAACGAATCAAGTGGATCGATTTCCAATTAAGCAATAAAGTTTGTGGTAATAACTTGAATAACAAGTTATTATATATAGTTATGTAGAACCTAACACATGGTTAAATCAGTAAAACGTGGACTAAAAGAGCAAATAGGCACATTAATTTGTCATCAGCAGAAAAGTGATGAGTTGACCCTTAAATGCAATTAGATTATAATTATTATATGAGGCAACAAAATTACAAGTTGTTGAGTACATATATAATTAGATTAGGACATGTTAACAATGTTTTGGTGGGATGCATGATGAGGAAGGAGTAGGAGTGGACTTTGAATAGTCACTTTTCAAAGGAATACTTATACGTGTGCTCCATAAATAATATAAGATGTGTTGTTTGTAACTTTTGGGGTTGTAGACTTTAAAAGTCCAACCACTCTTGCCTCCATACCCACCCTGGCTAGTTCATCTTTGAATCTTTTAGTATCTAATTCTTTTGTTTTTCCTCTCCATGCCTGCAAATTCTCTACTTAATTACCTAACAAGATTCTAAAATATCTATGAAATTGTCAACTACTCTCCAATTACAAGTTACATTTGGTGCAGTTACCACAGTCAACAAAAGTTATCTAAAAATTGTGACTCAGTTGGTAATACAGACTGAGTATATGGAAAGAGCTACAAAAATTATCTAAAAATTGTGACTCAGTTGATAATACAGACTGAATATATGGAAAGAGCTCTCGAATTCAAATTCCATTAAACGCACATATAGAGAGAGACGAGAAGTTTTAACTGGGATTAAGCTCCGTGCTGAATTAGTCGATTCCTAATCATAGGGTTTGGATATGGATGATTTAAAAAAAAAATGAAAGTTGAAATGCCTACTTTTAGTTTATAGACCTAATCATAATAAATCAATTTTTTCAAAAAATAGTAATCTTTATTTCCTTTTGTCCTCTTTTATTTCCTTCATTTCTGCTAAATACTTGTACTCATGGTGTCTTGGTCCGGAAATTTAAAATAGATAGGCTTAGAGCCTACGACATATTATTGTCCTAAGCTGCCTTGAATTTCATAAAATAAATTGATTTATAAGTCTTTTCTCAAATATTGGATTTGAAGTTTCACATTTATCTTACCTCAAATTTATTTATCGTATGTATGTTTATAATACTTGGGCAATTTTAAAATTAAAATTATTTACTCCCTCTATCCCATAATTCTTTTTATATTTTTCTTTTTCATCCGCCTCAAAATATTATCTTATTTTGTTTTTTAAAATTGAATAATATTTAAAATTTATTATTTTATTTTTATTTATTATGTTTCTTTATAAATAAATATAATAGTCAAACTGTTGACAAACAAAATTAATATATCGATTAATTTTAAGAATAAATTATGCGTAACTAAATATTCTTAACCCACGTGCCAAGTCAAATGATGACACAAGTTATGTCTTTACAGGGTATACAATTTCTTCGAAAAAATGCGTTTTGAAATTTCTGAATTTTGTTGATTTTGGCTTGGCTATTATATTTGTATTTTGATTTTTTTTTAGAATTTGTTATGACACTCTTAATTAGCAGTGTTAAATAAAAAACTATTAATGAATTCAAGAGTTTGGGATGCACATTTCTACCATTAAATCAATAAAATGAGCTTTTAGTGCAAAACAAGATTATAAATTTAGTTACAAAATAAATTTTAGACAAATAAACTTATGCGTTCTGAAAATTGTAATTCATTAACAATAATATCAAAAACTACAAATAAGTACTTTACTATTAATAGTTAATAGAATTCCTTGATCTTTTAACCAAGCAAATGAACTTATATTCTTATAATGAAACTAAAATTAAAAATATATAAAATTAAATTTTTTTCGCTTAGAATTGATTTTGACAAAAAGTATAAATCTTTATAACAGCAATTAGTTTGTTAATTAATTTAGACGTCAAAAGAATAATTTCTCTAAATCTTCTTTAATTGAATTTTTTTTTTTCAATAATTTATAACATATGACGAATACATATAACTTTTCACCACTATATGTCAATAGTATTAATAGAGGAACAAGCCGCACTATCAGGTTTCATTGATCGAAAATCCTCACTTGCAAATTAAGATCTAAAATTGTCACGACCCAAAACAGTGAGCCAGACCGGCACTAAGACCTAGGTAAGTTTAAGACCCCGAGACCCGTAGTAATCCTAAACCATAAAAATTCATTTCTATTATCATTTGGCTGACGGAATAGTAAACCTATATTATGACATTAATCATAATATAATCAGAGTTTGCATTTCTAACCCAGCTTTAGTATTAAATACTGTTCACAGCTCGGACCCATATCCATTTAATAAAAATATATTCTCATATAAATATTTATTTGTCATAATATGATCAAACTTTTCCTATCATGTAGTCTCCAAATATTCAAAAAGAACACTTCACAATTTATTTATAACCACATGATGATAACTTCTTTTATATAATCAAATATTAATTAAATATCCTAACTACGGAGTTAAATAAAATGTGCAGAAAGTCACAAATATTAACAGATAATTCATACTAATATGTTCGGATCTCTGTGGAGAAGGAAGTAGAGTCTTATAAACCAACGGTACTTTTATTTCCTGAAAAATGTTTATGGAAGAGGAGTGAGTTTCATTAAATTCAGTGAATAATAATAAATAATGCAAACCCACACATTCAGGCAGTATACTTTCACAATATATGAAATGGGCATACTTCACAAGCACGTGTCATTCATCAGCATCTTCAAACAAATCACATTCAAATATTTACAACATGTGGAAATTAGTCAGTGAAGTCACAAATTCACTTATTGGCCCCCAGCCAATTTTCATTATAATAATATATATATAACAGGGAGCCGATCCTCCATACATGACCCACTGACCCATAGTGACACACGTCGTCCCAATTTTCACCCAGATACAAAAGCACATTATTTCACATCACAGTTATTCACAAATATATTTAATACAATAAATGCAACATATGAATGTAATCAAGGGCAAAAATTGTATAAATTTATAGAACCGAAATATTATATATCAAATACTGAGATTATTAAACTAGAATATTATATTTGAAAAATGAAGGATATCAATATAGCAATAGAAATAATAAATGATTCGTGATTATTTAAATAATATAAAGAATATATGAAATGCATGTATGCAGGATGGTGTGCACCATTTATTATTACTCACAGTGACCGCAGAATAAGTTTAAGTCTGTTATGGGTTCTGATTTGGAGGAGCAGTAGAGGAACTTGGTCGATCTAAGAAATACGTATAATAAGAAAAATATAATTAGATACGGACTTCCTTAATTAAGAATATTATTTTAATAAACCTATTTATTTATTTTATTCTTTTAGACTAAATTTTTATTAATTCACTATATAACATTACTATTTATCAGCAATTAATTTATTTACTTATTTTGCATCTAGTCTAGATATCAATTCTATTTATTCTGCCATAAAATATATTTATACTCCAAATTATAATTTAACATCAACAATAATAATAATTTTATCTAATTAAAATCTTCAAATATAATTTGTTAGCAATTTTTACCAAATATTTCAATTATCATCCGAATAATTTAATTATATAAAAACCATTAACCTTTATAATAACTCATTTATCACCATTAATAATATTCTAATATATTTAATCCTAGTAATAAAATTTCACCTTTCGATAATAATTTATTTAATCAACCAATTAATTCATTCTATTCCTTTATTTATTAAAAATCCTTCAAATATATCAATTAATCCTTAATAAAGGAATTTTCAAAATTTTAGAATCTTAACGCTAACTAATTAATTTGCTAACCTTCAAAATCAATTAAAATCCTACAATTACTCTTTAATTACCCAAATCATCAATTAATTTATTTTATCCAATTTCTC
>CANUEX010030715.1:0-10469 GCA_948099535.1 Jatropha multifida | reverse complement strand
ACTGAGTTAGACTATTTAAATTCGGTTTTCGATTCGGTTCGCGGTATAAAATATTATTTTTGGCCAATTCTCATTGGTGAAAATTTACAATTAAATTTTAAATAAAAATTCTTTTGAAAATAAATTAACGGGTTATTTCAGATAGATAGATTATAAATTTATTATTATTATTATTATTATTATTTCTAATAAGTTTAAATATTTTTTAATAACAAATTAATAAAGATAATTTTTTCTAATTGAGTTTAAATATTCAACTTTATTTTTAAATATTACCATTTCTAATTATATTTTTTTAATTAAGATTTATAATTGAGTTAAATATTTTAATAGTAAACCACTAAAGTGATAAATAAAGTTAATTAACTATCAATATCTTATTTATAGTCATTCAATTTCACTGTCTTTATACATATTTTTTAAATAGGACAAAATTGAAAAAACAAAATATCGTATAATTTTAAGAAGTTACCACTCTAAAAAGATATCAAGATTTTTTATCCATTTATCCATACTATATGGTTATATCGGAAATCTATCTATTTATCCATACATATATAAATGTGAGAATAAAAAAGAATGATAGAATTTTTTATAGCGTTATTGATGAAATTTAGAATATATTAAAATATCATTAGTCATAGTCAATTAGAAAATTATTTTTTATTAATTAATTTAATATATTTATAAAAATTATTTTTAAATCCAATAATATGTAATCTGATTGTTTTCTTATTTATATAAGTAGTGATAGGTTTCGTGTTCGAATCCTTTTGATCATGAGTGTTTTCACTAATTTGATGAGTGGAGGGTTATTTTTTATTATGTAGCCTGTAGTATTATTTCAGTCTATTAAGCTCTTAATGAATAAAAAAATATTTTTAATTAAATACACATAAATAATTAAGCATTTCAAAATTTTAAGTTTTATCTTTATTAAATTTATTTTTTAATAAATATATATGATAATGATACATTTGAAAAAGGAAAAAAATATTCTTTTTATTATTTATTTTTTTATTTATATGATTTGATTGGATATATTTTTTTAAAAAATAAATTTTCAAATAGAATATATAAGGTAAAAAAGATAAAAAAATAAGAAAAAAATTTTTTTTATATTGATCGGATATATTTTTTAAAAAGTAAATTTTGAAATAACTTGTACATAAATAACCTGAAATGATAAAAAGTTGAAAATTTTAATTTAAAAAACATATAATATTTTATTGATATATTTATATATCTATATACATCGAAATGTTTTTTTTTAACAGATGAGTTGTGAAAAAGTTTTATTTTTAATAATAATTTTTTATTTTCTTTTTCATTGTTGAATAATTTATAACTACTATTATTTTAATTTAGTAAGAAATTTATATCTTTCTTGCAATAAATACTTGACCTATTGATGATTAAGCATTTTTAATTTTCTTAATATTTTTTCCTTTTGTTCTAAATTTATTTGACTTAAAAGAAAATAAAGTTTAGGAAACTGGAAAAAAACTGAAACTATATATTTCTATTCAGGTCACTTTTTGAAATTTCAAGAATTTATGTGTTATACATGTTTTCCTTTCTCTGATATACTAAATAAGTAATACTGCGACTGTAACCAAAGTGATTTTCATTATCAATTTATATCATCTTCTCATTTCTTTTTTTTTACCAATCAGTAAAAAATAAATTATTATTATTTTTCATTATAGTTATACATAGGTATCAATTTGGGGTTAAGGACATGGGGTTGAAGAATGAATGATGTCTTGATTTAGAGACTAAAAGATTAGATTTAGAAATTGGGTTGAATTTTATTATAACACTACTTCATTATATAAAAATATAATTAAGTACATAAGAAATATAATTGTAAGTAGTTTGTACGATAAAATGTAATACAAATTAACTATTTTTATTTATTTTAATCTAAACAAAACTTATGCTTTAATATTATATAGATAAAAAATGAATATATAGCGAGCAGAGTCAACGTGCAATGCATGTTATACAAAAAGAATAGTACTATATATAAATTTGAGAATATAAGGGGGGAGGAGGATAATAATACTTTCGATGTCGCTTTCAATGAAATTTAAAATATTCTAAAATAATCTTAGTTGTAGTTAATTCAAAAATTATATTTTTGAAGAGTGGTTTAACATTCTTTTCTCTTAGGTGAGATCAAGAGTTCATCCTCACAGATAGAGCAAATACTCATTAATACCATTTTATTCCTTCTTGGGCCAATTAGGTGGGAGCATGTTACTTTTTCTTACAACCATACAAAAAATAGAAGGGTATACTTTTTTATTATTTATTTAATTAATTAATTTTAAATTTGCAACTTATCACAATAAAAAAATAAAATACTTGAATAAATTAATTAAATAGCCAATGTTGCATCATAGCATGATTTACTTTGTAATCATCATATATTGACTTCGTTTTTTTTTTTCATTAAAATCAAATTTAATTAAATTATAGCATTTCTAGAGTTGGTATTAAAATTCAAATTGATAATTAATATAATTTATTTCTTGTTATATATTGAGTTCTTAAAATTGTTTTATTTTTAATAAAAATTTGTTATTTTTTCATTATTGAATTAATTTGCACCCACTATCACTTTAATTTAAAAGAGATTTATATCTCCTTTACAATAAATAGATGGTCTGTTAATTAAGTATTTTTAATTTTTTTGATATATTTTCTTTTATATCTTAAATATGTTCAATTTGAATGAAAATAATGTTTATAAAATTAAACAAAATTAAAACTATATATTTATGTTTTGAGTCACTTTTGGGTTTTAAGAGTTTATATGTTTGTTCGTGTGTGTGTATATATATATATATTCATTTGTCTAGTGTAGTAAGTAACACTTTCACTATAGCCAAAATAATTACCACTATTAATTCATATCATTTTCTCTTTTTTTTTCCCTACCACTAAAAAAAATTCATTATTATTTTTCATTATAGCTGTATATAGAAATTGATTTGGGATTAAGGGCAATAATTGATAATTGAATGATAATTTTATTTTCTTTTTGAGAACCTATCAAGATTTCAAAAATCTGTATTTATAAATTTGAGACTGAAGATTAGATTTAAGGATTGAGATTAAACATTATTTTGAGACCACTTCATTATATAAAAATAAAATTAAATACATAAAAAATAAAATTGCAAGTAGTTTATACGACAAAGTCCATTGCAAATTAGTTGTATTTATCTTAATTTAAATAAAAACTTATATTTTAATATTATATAGATAAAAAATTAAAAAAATATAAAAAATAAAAATATAATGAGCATTGTCAACCCCATATAAAAAAAGGACCAATGAGAATTTAAAAGAGAGCAATTGGTAGCCAACTTTCATTATTGTGGAGAGTATTAACCAGGAAGAAAACATATCTTGAAAATCCTTATATGATATACAACAATTACAATTTATACCTAACTGAGAATCCTATATTAATTATAAAACTTAATTTCGTTTTTAATAAAACTAATTTAAATTTAAGTTCACAAGATAGATATTAATTTTGTGGAATCTCAGATCTAGTAAGATATTTTCTGTTTTAGATCCAACCCACTGAGACTTAGGCTCGCACGGATTTATTCCGGAGAGTGATAATCCATCACCCTCAAAAGATATCTTACTAGTCTAATTAAGATTTATCATTCTTATATAATCATTTTTACCTTGTGCTTAGTCGATGCGAAAGTCATGATAAATTAACATCTCAAACTGACACCTCATCTAGTATACAAGAGAACGTATTTAATGGATTAAAAAAAATTATCATTTCAAACTTTTAACAATGAATAATGGAGGACACAATGTCCAAGTGACATAAACATCCTAATGGTCACTGTAAATATCCTAAAATTTGCAAAATTATTAACATATTTTTTAAATCGATATTGGTCGTACCATGTCGGCCTTTAATCCTCTTATTGCCCTTCAATTAATGAATTGTTCAGAATGAAGTTTGAGAGTGCTGACCCATAATTTCAGAAGACATAAATTGAATGATAAAATCAAAGCATGCCATCATTCAATACATGTAATATTGAAGGCAGAGATTATAGTATTAATTTATTCAATGAAATTGTACTTAGTAAAAAAAAAACATGATTACAAATTTTATTATTCTAAATCAGTAAAAATTTGATATAATATATAATTTTTTACGGTCAAATGCAACAAATTTTTTATATCCAGACACAATTAAAATTAAATCTATAATATATATGAAAGTACAAATAGGGGGGAATATTGAATATCTAAAACGCTCCTTATGAACTTTCATTTTAATTGCTATCAATAATAATAGTTTAATCATTTGTTAATTAGAAAATTTTTAATTTTATCGGTACTTTTTTTCTTATTTAAATTTAAATTCTATTAAAAAGTTTAATCTAATCTTATTCTAATTATAATTTCAATTTATTATTTTTATTATATTAATATTGATTAAGAATTTGTTCTACCATATTACTATATATATGTTTAGTTTTAATTGCTTTTGACTATAAACTTTTAATCGCTTTTCGCTATCAATAATTTGTTTCTTTTGACTATCAAGAATTATTATTTCAAATTTTTGCTAATTTGAAATTATCAAGTTTGCGATTATGTTTTTCTTCTCGTGCTAGGTATTAACTCTCTCTTTTTACAATTAATAAAATAATTTTTATTTTTTTTCTTATAATTTAGTAATCCCTTCGTCCTTTTTGTTTGTGTTTAGAGTTATAAATTTATAGATTTATAGATTCCTTATAAACTTGATAAATGTTTCTGCCAATTGATTAAAAATGAAACTTTTTCCATTTTAAATTGTAAATTTGACAAAGGGTTTTACTTACGAATTAGCAATAAAAATTTTCTGTTTTTAATATTATAACCTATATTATTTTTTATTAACTAACAAATTCTGTTTCATTATTCTTCTATTACTAACGGTTGACAAAAGGTTACAAATGGGTTAGTAACGAAATTTCTATCAATTGTTAAATGTATAACAAAAATTGATAACTTGTTTTGCAAATCTAAAGCTCACTGTATATTTCTTCTGCTTCACATTTTTAGTATGTCTGTTCTTCCTCCCTTTTATTTTATACTTTATTGATAAAGTTTAAATTTATAGTAATAATATAATTTATTTCTTATTTTCAAGTATTTCGATGGAATCGTGAGAATTTCAATATTCAAATTATAATACAATAAATCATAATTTTTTTTTGAATTTAGGGGAAAGAGGCTTCGAACTTGAATTTATTGTCAAGTTGTATATACATTTAGCACTAGACTATGCTTTGGTGTGCATAAATTATAATTTTTTTTGCTTGTGTAGAAATTCCAATTTTTATTTATATTTTATTGGTTGATTGACAATACCATTAATGATAATTTAGTCACATCCTAATTAGGGAATATTGAGTTGCTAAAACGTCAATGTTAAGTTTATGAATTGATCTAAATACCATTGAAGACTTTAATTTTATTAGTTGAAAAATAAATATAGTTTAATTTTGATTGGTTTTATTAATTTTCTATTTGAATCTAAATTTTATTAGAAAGTTTAATTTAATTATAAATAAGAAATTGTCCAATACCTAAAAGATAAAATAAAATTAAAAATTGTAATTATAGTTGTTGACATGATTAAAAATGCATCCTATGAAAAAAGAATGGAAGGTGATAATATTATAATATTATATTAATATTATATAAAATCTTTTATAATTATATTTAGTGCCATTCTAACAATGATATCCATTTATTATTTTTATTATAATAATACTATAGTGTAATTCTATTATAATTAAAAATTTATCCTATCATAAAATAAATTAAAATAAAAATTAAAGCATTAGTTATGTTGAGATAAAATTGTACTACTGTTCTGATCTATTAAATTAATAAGTATAAATTATATCTATACATGTTGCTAATTAATTTAATTAATAAGAACATAAATTAGTAAGACTATATTTTATTCCTTACTTATTATAAGAATTTCAAGAATTATAAAAAAATTAAAAGAATGAATAATAGTTAGACTTTTTTCTTTAAATTTTAATTTAAAATATAATTTTAATTATTTTATCAATTTAAAATATTATTATATTTTAAGTATATTATAAATAAAAATTAATAAAAAATAAATAATGAGTAGGATTAACGAATACAAATTTGTGCAACGCACATTTAAAAAAGTTAATATATATATATATAGTGGTATGATAGGAAAACTTTCTAATTAGAATAAGATTAAATTTGTAATATTAATATAATAAAAATAATAAATTAATATCATAATTAAAATAATTAAAATGAGACTAAACTTCCTAATTAATAGGCTTATATATGTCCATGGATTTGTTCTCTCATTGACCAAATAATTTTGAAGACTGATAATAATAATAATATTGATTGATTAGAGCACGAATTGGAAAGAAGCATTTTATGCTTGGTTGGGCCTTTTATGAACATATGGGCCTATAAGTAAGCATCTTTATGCAATCAAAGACATCCTAAGCCCAGTTCTTCAATAGGTTATGTTAATAACCATGTAATTGATATATTAATTATAAAAAATAAATATTTGGATTTGTTAAAAATTAAAAAAATTCTCAAAAATAATTGAATGAATTGAAACTGATTATATCTTCAATAAAATAATTGAATTTCATCAATTTTTGTTCAGTTATAAATAACGAAAAACCTATTCATTATCTTTTATAGAGAATTAATATAAATACTGAATAATTTTTTGAACTGTGCATATGTTGGAAGAAGGAAATATCATATACAAAGGTTAAGTTTACGTCAACACAATATAATATAATTGAAGATGTAATATAATAACAAATATATTATAATAAAAATGTAATTAATATTTTATTATTATTTTTTATAAATAATTGAAAAAATTTATGAAATGTAATTTTTTATTCTATTTTTATATTTATTTATAAATATATTATATAATACAACCATTAACAATCATACAACTACCACCACGATAGTTGTGTTCAACAACAACTCTTTAAGCAGCTTTTACCGTTGCGATACTTAAAAAGTTGCTCAATAATATAGTATTTGGACTACTTTTAAAGGTTATGGTAGTATTTTGTGAAAAGTTAACTTATGTAATCTTTAACTTTTAGCATTTTACGAAAATTTGCTCCAATAATTATCAAAACAACTAATTTTGCGGAACAGACAACATATCATTATTAATAAAAAGAAAATATTTGACCAAAAAGGAAAAACCATTCATTATATTAGACTATTAAATACCGTTAAGATTTTTATATTTATTTGGACTAAAATATAAAAAAAGGCCTAAATAATATAGAGTAACAAAATAAAAGTTAAATTCGTTGAAAATTATTCTTTTTACACATAATTTCATATATTTTCGTTGAATAACAGTATGAAATTATGGATATTTTAATCTTTTTTAGTGATTTTTATTTCATTTTTATTCGAATAATAAAATAGAATTTTTATTCTGTGCTGCATATATAGAAATAAAAATTCATATTTTTATTCACGTTCTATCATTTATTTCATTCCACTTCACTACCAAATATAGTCTTACATTTTTAGAAACACTGATGTCCAACTTAAAAATTTAAGCTAATATATAGGTGGAGAGAGATTCAAATTAATATTTTTGCCGATTAGGTATGATTTGCTTAGTCTTTTTATTTATGCGAGGAATGTGAAGTTTTGAGTTCAGATGCTTTTGACCATAAGTATTTTCATCAATTTGATAAGTTTATAAATTGTATAGCCCTCAATATTATTTAGTTCCATCGGACCTCTCAATGAATAAAAAAAATATTTCTCTATTTTAATTTGTAATAATGTGGAACCTTTAAACTACAACTTTGGCCCATATGTATCATCAAAGATAATAGAGGTTATGGTAGAACTAACTCCAATGTTATATTTGAGATTTTCATATAAAGTTTTATCTAGTGGTGACATGTAATTGCCAAATGAATAGCTTTCGATTTAAATATTTTTTTTATATTAACAATAATGATGTGTGGTAGTGGTAATGGTAGTAGTACTGGATGTGATAATGAAGGATAGAGTTTAAAGTTGAGTATGATTAGGGTTCAGCTTTTAGAAGATTGTAAGGCAATTACAATTACATAAGTTTTTGAATGAAATGAATATTACATTATTTCAAGTAAAATACAATTGTAATACTAATTACATTATGGAGTTGAAAAAACTCATCTAAATATCGGAGTTAACTATGTAATGTAATCTTTATCCCGTTAGATAATTAATTACATTGTTAGTTTCATTTTCAAATTAACATACGTAGGTTTTAAGCAAAAAGAAAAAATATGTGCATGGCAATGCCTAATGCATTCATAAGATAAGCTTAGCTTTATTATCAATGGCCTACAGCCAATGTCATTTGAATTCTCCGCACTTAATTACTAATTCACATAAATTTATGATACCCTTAACTTTTATTTTGATTTATTAAACATTTCAATTTATAAAATCATTTTATAAAATACTCCAACAAGAGCGAAGCCACGTTTGTGAGAGGGTGGCGAATTGCCCCTCTTCTCAAAAAATAGCTTATATTGGCAAAGATTGAACCTGGCCTTTCAACAAATTGCAATGCATCTTGAAAGTTTATGGTTATAAGATATCTTTTTAAAAAATATAAAGGTAAATTTATTTATTTTCCCATTTCCCTTTTTATTATGATGGTCCTGAACTAACAAGCATAGATATGTATCATATATGGGCCAAGTGGCTATATATTATGTAAGGGAGAGAAAAAGCACCACGTAAGGTTGATGAGCATTTGAATCCAATTCAAATCAAATCAACCAAAGAGAAGGGTAAATTTTATACTATCAACTATTCAAAGCAAAAGATGCAATTCAATAATTGAATTTTTATATTTTCTGTTTCTACACGAAAGGCTCTAAAGTAAGTTTTAAATCAATTACTAACAAATTGGGCATTTTATTAACAGAAAACTTTGTACAAACTGATCAATTAAAATAAAAAGAAACAAAATACTACATACTAACAATATTTTATCTAATTCCCTTTAATTATTTGAAAAGATTCACTACAAGAAGAAAAAAAAAAGAAGAAAGAAAGAAATAAATCATGAAAAATCATTCTCTTTTTCTTTCCACTCCAACCCTAAAAATTTACAAGGAGAATACCTGATTTTATGCTCAGAAATAGTCTCAAGTTTTGGTGACCACGTTTGTTCTTTAGAGCCAACAAGCTGTTCATAGTGCTTTTTTAATTCTGGAGTACTACATAGAAAGCTATCGTTACCGTTAGTATCAGATCCATTTCCCTCTTGCCCTCCATTTATAAGCCTAATTATAAACTCAGGCAAAACCCTTATCAAAGCCCTACCATTTGTACCTTTTATATATTCAAAAGGACTGTCACCGGAAGAGATAGGAACTTGTTTAGGGCTAGAGGTTAAAGCAGCAAGAGAAGCAGCTGTTAAAACCTCACAAGCGAATCGATCAATGGGTAGAACAAAATAGGTCTGGCCTTGTTTTAGCTCATCATCAATGGCTAGAGATGGTAAAGGATGGCCAATAAAAAAAGAATCTGCATGGCAAACCATCATGTCTGGATTCTCAAACATCACTTCTCCTGCTATGTGTTTTCCTGTTAGAATCTCGGTTGTTCCTTGGAAGAATATTAGCTTTGTTGAAGATGATTCTGAGTTTCTTGCATTGAAACATGGAGTTATGGCATTTCCCATGTTAACGTACAAAATAAGCAAAGAAAACCCGAAAACCGAACTGTCGAAATGTAGGTTGTGGGGATGAAGAAGAAGAGAAGAGACGGGAAAAAGTTAAATATAGAAGAAGAGAAGAAATGGAGAGGTTTGACTTTATAGAAAGTCGTAGGTTTCTTTTTGTTACTTTATAGCTAATTTTTTGAGTGGTCGGTGGTCAACTATGCCGGCTTTGAAAATCTATCACTTGTGAGGGTGTGGCGTTGCGTTGTGTTGTCTTGTCTCATTAAACTTTCCAAATATATAATTAACATCTTAATGGTGATTATTATTATTATTACAAAGTCTTTTAGTTAAAAACTAAACCAAAAAGTCATATTTTTGGTGTGGATTAGACCATATATATCTCTCTCTCTCCAAAATGAGGCAATTAACTCTCACTTTCGTATTTAGGGTGAAAATTTGACTTATCTAAACCGGGTATATAATCTCATCCACCGATCAAATGCATCTTTGTATATGTGTATTTTTGATATACACAAAAAAATATAATAACGTATGAATAATTTTTAATAGATTATTAATTTCTTTTATTTGGTCTATAAGTGAGATAAATATTTTTATTTATGAGATTGACATATGCTTACACAGAGTCTATAATTCCACACATGAACTAAATAAACAAAAGTAGAAATTT
>CANUEX010030709.1:0-43251 GCA_948099535.1 Jatropha multifida | reverse complement strand
TTTGGCAAGTTCACAAGCATCACATGCTAAAGAATCCAAATCACACTTAGTAACTAAAGTGGGAAACAAACGTCCTAAAACAGAAAAAGAGGGATGGCCTAATCTCCTATGCCATTGAACAACTTCATGAGAAGGATTTCTAGAAGTTCCTAACAAGGCTTGACTGGTACCCGAATTTGAAAACCGACAAACGTCATCCAACGGATACAGTCCATTGCGCAAGCTACCACTGCCAATCGTTCTCTCCGTGTTCAGTTCTTGAAAAACACAATGAGTAGGGTAAAAGGTCACTTTGCAATTAAGCGCTTTCGTGATTAAGCTAACAGATAACGGATTAATGGGAAATCAAGGTACATGGAGAACAGGAGAGAGTTTAATATTGAAAATACAGTCAATAGAACATGTGCTAGAAATCAGTACAAAAGAGCCATCCGCAATATGAATTTTTTCGGTGCCTTGATACTTAGAATATGTGAAGAAATGGTTTATAGAGCTTGTTGTATGTTTATTTGCTCCTGAATTTATCACCCAACAGGGTTTTGCAATTTTCGCAAGAGAGGTAAGAAAAGCATTACCTAAATTAAAAAAATTAGAAGTTGCAGCAGATGAGGAAGATTCAAGCTGTGACAACAACCGTTTCAAGGATTGAATTTCTCTATCAGAAAAGCTACCAGCAGTAGATGGTTGCTCAGACAAAGCTCCACTATTAGATACGTGTGCTTATGGTCTAGATGAACTGACTCACTTCCCTCCGCGCCCTCTAGTTGGGCGTCCATTTAACTTCCAACAGAATTCCTTAGTGTGTCGATTTTTCCCACAATAGTCACAAAACAAATGATCTCTATCCGAAAAACCACCCTTTGCAGCTTGTATTTGTTCTTTTGCTGAATTTGCAATCAATCCTGCTTTATCCAATGTAGATCTGTAAACCATAGCACTCCTCCTAGTTTTCTCTTGTTGTACAAATGAGTATGCCTGTCGCAAGGATGGAAAAGAATCCCGTCCAAGAACTTGGACTCAAATCTGATCATACTCATTATTTAGGCTAGCCAAAAAATCATACACTCGTTCTACCTCAATCAACTTCTGAACCTGAGTCGCATCATCAGCACATTTTGCTTGAAATTCTTGATAATAGTCTAGTTCCTGCCATAACCCACTAAGTTCAACAAAATACTGGGCGATAGTCAGATCCCCCTGCTTGATTTCATGGACTTTCTGTCGCAGTTCATACCTCTGAGCATAGTTTCCAGCTTGCGAATAAGTCTGTGAAGCAACATCCCATATTTTCTTAGCTGTATCAAGCAATAAATATCCCCATGAAATGGAAGGCTACATAGAATTTATTAGCCAAGACATAATAAGGGAGTTTTCTGATTTCCACTTATTATAACCTGGATCTGTAGAAACTGGTTTTGGCACTCCACCATCAAGATATCCCTGCAAACCTCTAGCCTCAATAAATAGCAAACAAGAATGAGACCACGCCAAGTAATTCGTGCCATCTAATTTGACTGGGCTAATCTAAAGTAAAGGATTCTCCAAGTGAAAAATCACGTCTACCTTTTTTCCGTCACCCATTACTGTCAATCTAAACAATTCAATAACCGATTCAAAGGGAATTGCAGAACCAGAAAAATGCAGACACGACAGTAGTGTGATATACAAAGAAACTACCACAAAAAATCAAAAACTTGACTGAATGTCTAGTGGGTCAGAATCGCAGCACCAAAACAAAGCCATCGGAGCAGGATTCGTCTGCTGAGGTCACCGGAAAACTGCCTTACGCGCCGGCCCGTGAGGAAAGGCCAGAACCTTCTGGCGGCGCGTGCACACCCACGCGTGACCGGACGGCGACAGGGTCGAGCGGGGACGGCCGATCGGCGGCTGTTTCTCCTTCTGAGGTGGGTGGTGACGTTCAACTACCTCCCTTGGCGGCGGCGCTTGCAACTTAGCCTTGTTGCCGAAAAACCCTAGGCCGGAAAAACACGGCTGGGCTCTGATACCATGAAGATTTTTGAAGGAAAGTAGTTTATTATTGTCATTCACACTATCTATATACAATTCTATTCTATATATACACAAAAAATGATTCTAACATGGTAATAATCTAAATAGGAAACAACCCTAAACTACGAAAGATAATATTCAATAAATCTCTATAGAAATCCAAAAGCTTAAGACTTTGGCAAAATACATCTTAATTATTAAAGTACAAACATGAAACTTAAATCAAATGATTCTTATATTCATAAGGCAACACAGAATCCAAATAAATTAACTTTGCATTCAATTTTAATTTTCGCCTTCTTTACAATGTCAAAAAAAGACTAAACAAAAACACTACAAACTTCTTTCGAATTGAACAGATTCCAACATCAAGCATATTTTTATTTTTCTTGAATTATAACCAAATATCTAATCCAAGTACAATAATTTCTAAGAACACAAACGAAACAGTAAGTCCTCCAAATCAAAATCGAGCCCATTAACGTTTTCAACAAAAAAAAATTCCAACCAGTCAAACAGCAATATATTTCCATCAAACTTTTATTGATAATCCAAACAGCACACCATTGGATAAAAAGAATAAACCAATTTTGAAACAGCAGTTCCTGAATTTCCAGAAATAAACCAAAATTTTGAAAATTAAAGCATAAAATTAGCGCAGAGAAAATGTCCAATGTGCAGACATCGCCAAGCAACGAAATTCGTTTTTTCAAACACAGAAATGAACCACATTCTTTTTCTACGATTTAGGACTCAAGACGAACCCTTATATCAACAGAAGCAAAACAAATTTAGATAACACAAGAAAACCCAACGCAAAAAAACAAAAAAAAAAAGGACCTTCACACTTCCCTTTGGTCGTTTATTATTTTTTTTAATTTCATTTTAAATCTAAACTAAATCAAGACTATTAAAACAACAAACATCAGATCAGGTACACGAAGAAAAACCTTTAATCGACATTTTAAACCCAAAGTATAGCAAAAGCAAAAGCAAAAACAAATAAAGAAGGAATCATGGCTTCCCATAGTGAATGAAAACGGAAAACAAATAAGAAAAGGGGACCTTGAGGAAATCAAATTGAAAGGGAAGATCCTTACCAATTTCAAGCGGTTAATCTCATATGAAATATTCTGTTTACAAAAATAATCGAAGATGGCGATTGCCCCTGGCCTTTCTGAATCTAGATGACTAGTTGAGAATAGTCCGTGAGAGAAGGGAAAAGCACCCAATGAAATTTTTTTTTGCCTGTATATTAGAGATGGCTGGCGGCTAAGGAGCAGAGGAGAGAGGGAGGTGGCGAGTTTGTTCAGTCGGGAGTGAGATAGATGACAAAGGGTTTGCCGTACAGGGCTTTTTTTTTTCAGAAAGAAGATATGGGAGTGTGGGATGAAGAAGATACGGTGTCGTTCTTGTTGGGGTAAGACCAATATTAGTACAGTTTGTTTACAACTACTAATAATTACAATAATTTCGTCTAATTTATTTTTATTTAATTTTTAAGTGAATCAAATCTATTTCTTTGAGTATGAAAAATCATAAATAAAAAGTCTTTTTGGATCGAATTATAAGTTAAAAAGTTTAATTTTTTAAAGGAAGGTTGTCCCTATTTATTTGAACTAAAGACTACATTATCTTAGTAAGTTTTAAAAAATGATGTTCCTTTCGTTCCACTTTCCGAAGCAGCAGCAGAATTGGGATGAGTATTCTCTTTCGGGTTGGGCTAAGCCACGTTACTAGTGGGCAGTGGGTAGTGGCCCATGTGGCGGTCAGCCACCTAGCAAACAAGGCAACACCCACGTTGGGCTGCCTCTAAGAAAGGTGTCGCCATAGCCACCATCCACTTTGAACGGTCGACCACCATGTGGGAACTCCTTTCCATATGACTCTCCTATTAGATGCCATTTTCAATCCGAATCATTTAACCTACTCTCAGTGCATTTGGAATTAAGTGCATGCTTTTAAATTCTTTGCTAAAACGGACAAGTTAAGTACCTCTTACCAGATTAAAAAGTACGACTACCGACTACCAGATCAATAGCAAAAACTTCATACGAAACTCTAAAACAGCTACCTGTAGCTGTAGCTTAGAGGGGAAATGCTTGACGTTTGGTCGAAGCTTCCTCTGTGTTCCATTAATGGATTCAGAATCAATATGGAAGGAAAGCTTACTAGCCAATTGTCCATTTAAGTTCATTTTTTTATTAGTCCGTAATTTATTCATATTTTTATTATATTCTTTTAATTCAAAGGAGTGTTATAAACTCAGATTTATAAACTATGAGTCAAAGGATACATTTAATTAATTTTATAAAAATAATTAGAGTAAAATTTTTTTTAAAATTAATATTTTTATGTGATAATTGTATTTATAATTATTTTAAAATAATATCATAAAAAGTCAAATTAATATATTTTTATTTATGTAACCATTGAAATTTAAAATAATATATTCACTTAAAAAAATAAAAATTTATTATGTCAATCTAATTGGTTTTGCGGAGTGAGAGTTCTCAAATTATTATAGATAATTTAGAAATTTAAATATTGTATTTTGACTTAAATAAGATATAAATAAGTTTACCTTCTCAATATTAATTTATTAGATATATCAAGTTAAAAAGGATTAACAAAAAATTTTATAGGATGGAAAGATTGTAATTCGATATCCTACAGGCAAAATGACTGTGGAAAATTAAAAAAAAAAAAAAAATTTTAAGAGTGGTGATCTGGTTTTCTTAGAAAGTTCCCCTTCAAGTAAGGACATATGTAATCTGGCTAAGGGACAGTTTTCTTTATATTTATTTATTTTTGTTTTTTTTTATTAGTTGATAGCTCCAATATGAAATTGAATCTCTTAACTAGATAAAGATATAATCCTTCATTTTTTTACTTTCATACAGAATGAGAAAATATAATTTATATTGTTAAATCACATATAATTTTTAATTAATTTTTTTATATATCCTTATATATGTATATTTTAGTTTAAGAATGTAAAGTCTATAATTGATTAGATGTCTATTTCAAGATTTAATTCATAGTAATAATTAATAAAATATATAGCGATAAAGATGCAAATTAAATAGGACTATAATAGAAAATTGTAAAGATTATTAACCGTCCTAAAAGGAGAAATACGACTTTAATTTTTGACAAGTGAAAAAGAAAATTGAGTGTATTTTTATGAGATGATAGAACAATATTATTAGGTTTTGATCCAAATATTTTAATAACAGTTTTAAGGATTTTGTCAGGATAAACTAACATCTCAATGCATGACAAGACTACGATAGATAAGATAAAATTAAAAATAATAAATTTCAGTAAACTCTACGTACTAAATTTTAAATCTAAACTCATATTGTATCATAAACCCTAAATTTTAAAATCTAAATTTTAAACTCTAAACTCTCCCAAGTCTAAGAGTGCGTTGAATAAGAGTTTTTAAGTAGATTTTACCGTTTCAATCGGTCAAAATGTGAAATACTGTAACTTAACGTTTGAATAATCTTTTAAAGGTTAAGATAACCTTTTATAAAAAATTAATTCACATAACATTTAGTTTTATGAAAAATATTTAAGTCAAAATAATTAATTTTGTGAAACAGATCTTTAACACTTAATTAATTCAAATATTAATTATTTTTAATTAATATTCCACAGCGTCGAGACAGTGTTATTTATTTATGTTGACCTGCGAGGGGTGTTAAGTTGGCATTAATATTAGTCCCCACTTGCATTTGCATACACATCTGCACACCCCACACTTCACTCCCAACTCCCAAGTCCAACAAACTTAAATTAGACGTGCTTACCTCACTCACTTTACACCTCCTCGTTTCTTCTCTCCACTTATCAGGCACCTTCCTCCTCTTTTATTTTAAAACAGTCTATCCATCCATTTTAATCACTCACTCAATTTCTCTTTTACCTCTCCAACCTATAATTCTCCGCCCTCAATGCCTTCTAACTTGCTGCATAATTATACAGATCATCGTTCCCTTGAAACTCCGGCTAAGCGAAAACGAACTAAACGTTCTCGCACAGAAAATTCGCCTACTGAAGAAGAATACTTAGCTCTTTGCCTTCTTATGCTTGCTAAAGGCACCACCGCAGCCACCAACTATGACCATTCCTCTCCATCACCACCACCATCGCTAGAACTCTGTTATAAGTGCAAACTTTGCAATAAATCTTTTCCAAATTACCAGGCTCTGGCCGGACATAGAGCTAGTCACTGGAAACTCGTCGGAGTTGTCGATGACGACCAATCTGACACTGCTTCTCCTTTAACTACTTCAAAAACGATTTCTAAGGTGATCAGTGTTAATGTTAAGACTCATGAGTGCTCCATCTGCCACAGAACTTTTCCTTCCGGACAGGCCCTGGGTGGACACAAGCGGCGCCACTATGATGGTGGCAGTAAAAGCGGCGGTGCTGGCTGCGATGGGAGCTTTCACAGTGAAAATAAGGGAATGGACATGAGTCTAATTAGTCAACATGACTTTGACTTGAACTTGCCGGCCTTGCCCGAATTTCCAATGGTTTAAAGGAGCCAGCCACTTCCGGTGAGGATGCATTGGATCTGCCTTTCATGATAACTTGATTATGATAAGGATTAAACTGGACTTTTTTTTCTGGGTAGTAATGTAATTCTCTTTTTATGATTTTTTATTGAATTTATTGTACATAAAATCATTAAAGAATTTTGGTAATTAGTAGATTGTTATAGGAAGATTGATTGAATTAACTGTGATGTTTAGCTGAAGTAATAGTAAGTTTAATGCCAGCGTGTGAAACTTTGGTTGAATCCATATGCTAAAGCCATAATTATTTATGGATTGGATCCGATTTATGTATCAAATCAATTAAAATTAATTTTTCAATTAAAAGCAGAATTTTTTTTTTTAAAAAAAATGTTATTTAATCTCTGTTTATATTGCTTTCAAATCCAATTGATAAGATTAAAATTCTTATATTGCAATATATATACAGTGCTAGAAACATTATCCCATCCTATTTTTGGGACAACGATGCCTTGTTTTATTAAACCATGCTGTTGATTTGTCTATGTTTATCTGTTGCCAAGCAAAGCAATCCAATATGCACATATTTATATCGAGGATTACAAATTTAATCATTGATAGAATTGGCAAAAATTATAGCATAAAATTATTAAAATTAAGTATTTACTATAAATTTAAAATAAAATAAAAAAGAACAGTAGCATTGAAGTTTGTTTTTATGCCATTAGGCCTACTTTGTTATCAAGAAATAAAAATTTGAAATGCACAACATGGTGATTATGGGATGCTTACTTAGACCCACGTATTACTGGGCTGAAAAATTATCTTGATAGCTCAGTCAAGCCCAATCCAGTCAAACTCCAGTCCAAAACTAAAGTCTCAACTTACCTTAGGTCTATGCTTGATATGGGCCTAAACATGGTCCAATCTTAATTAGACCAATATTTTTTTTAGCCCCAACAAAAAACAAAGGAATCCAACAGCAAAAAAAAAGCACATAAAGAAAATCAAAGCTGCAAATGACAGGCATCTTCATGATTCATCATAAACTCTAAAAAAGAAAAAGTGAGTGATGAGTCCTGAGATAGTAATCTTTCGTATTGTCTGTTTTTCTTTTTTCTTTTTTTTACTTCGCATAAAAGGCTGGCATTTTCAAGGTTCATTTAATTCAATAATAATGATAAAATAAAATAAAAGATTCATAAAAAAGAACTGCAAAAGCATCTGACGGCTCTTCTTTCATATTCTCTTGTCATAATGTATTTTCTTGATCGCTACATGTTGATACCTCTCTATCTATCTACCTTCAAGACATGATGGTTCATGTGACTTGAAGAGAAGCTATCATTACACTTATTGTACTTTGTTAGAAAAACAAAACCTATTTTGCTCATGATTCCTTGTTTGGTACTTTAGCACTTCCCACAAAATATATAGATGTATATACACGCACACACATAAGCCTAATTATCAGGACATGGACCACTTGGTTTGTTTATTTATTTATGAATGCGTTGCATGTAACTATCATAGCTATAGAATTAAGTAATGGGTTCCGGATATTAAACTATTTTTATCAGACCTAATCACTGAACTGCACTGGTTTGATTTGAAGACTTCTAACTAATAAACAAGCATTATATATAGGGGAGAAGACAATCTTTTCTAAACCAAGGGAGTTTCAGGAAGGAATAGGCATCTAATGAGAAAGATTAGGCTTCATCTGCATAATTTAATTGGACTAGAGAAAATGACAGTCACCTAATATAGTTTACTTCATCATTTTATTTATCAATATATAGTTTTATCTGATAGAATTCAAATTCTTTATGTTCAACAATGGGTTTAAGATTTTTTTTTTCTCTATTCTTGCCAATAGAATCATCACATTAGTTAACTTACTAACATAAAAAAGAAAAGTGGTTGATGCGATGTTGTTGTAACAAGTGTTAGAAGTTGATTGGACCAAGATTAGCATCAAGATGATGCACTGAAACTAGGGCATAAGCATGTCAGAGGGATCTTGCTTTAAAGCTATAGTATTTGAAAACAATATTGACCATATGATGATTAGTTCGACATGGTCCTCGCATTATAATATTTAAACTCGGCTTAAATTCCCAGTGCAGTTAACCACAGCATGAGAATCTGTGAGCATGTGCCTTGCCATAATTACCCTAATTTGAGCAACATAAAGCTTCTTTCTTTATCTTTCTCTCTCTCTCAAAATTTGAGATTATATTACTACTTGGGTGAGTTGTAAATGTCCTTACATCATCTTCTTTACCTCAAGTTTTCTCTCTGTGTATGATTTTTTAAATGCTGGTTTGCATGTGAGTTGTAAATGTCCTTACATGATCTTCTTTCCTCAAATTTTCTATCCATCTATGTTTTTTTTAATTTATAAAATGCAAAATTCATAAATTGTATAAAATTTTAATGGATTTTGAAATTTACAAAATTTTGTGTTTTATTTTTAGAAAATAATGTTGAAATTAAAATAAATTAGCTTGAATTATGACTTTTTTTTTACAATCAAACAAAGAAATTTGAAAAAGTTATAGAGTGGCTTAATTTCATTACTTAAATTCCATTAATCCAAATCATCATTAAAATAAAATTCTAATTAGTGAATAATATTAACTAATTAAATTTTATTAAAAAAATTTTACGAAGTGTTTAATATTAGTTGTAAAATAATAATTTTTTGGTATAAATTATCGATATTCGGACTTTATTACTAGGGACTGCTAAATCTAGTTCCGAGATAAATTACAATTAAGACATTTTGCCTCATTCTGCAAGTGTGTTTATCAAACCCAAGAGCTCTTTCCATTTGCCAAGCTACGTTGCCGATCGAATCACAACGCGTAGGTCATAAAATATTAATATTTAATATATATATAATCCTTTTTTACATTAAAAATAAATATTTGTATGACCAGAATAAACAAATTTTGATAGCAAAAGAATAACCTCGTGGATGCATCAAGATCATACAAATAGAAAAATAACTCGTTTTTTATGTGTGTTTTTTAGAAGACATTTTTTTTAAGTTTTAGAAAAGAAGGAAAATAGTAGGCTATGTATGTATGCATGCAGTTAGGCTAATAACTTAACTTCACATAAATAGTCAGTCGATGATTTATAAATGTGAGGAAAGCTGCTCTAGAAACAGAAGTGTAATCATAAGTTAAATTAATTTGGGTAATTAATTAATTAAATAAATAAAAAGGATGGTCCCACAGATATTTTGTTGCATATATTGAGCTGGAAAGATATACATATAATTTTCTGATAAAAAGAATTAATTGAGAAAATGTTAGGAAAAAAGGCTTCAACTTGAAGGAGTAAAAGATGATGATCACATGCTATGGGTCAAACTCTGTGTATTAGCCAGAACACAACATGACATATCAATACTGTTTTTTTCCTTCAAGTGGGAATCATATCTCAAGAACAAAAAGAAAATAAATTCTTTTTTTATTTTTTTTAAATATCTCAAAATTATCAAATATTGTAATTTGTTATGATTAATCCTTTGACTATAAAATTAAAAATAAATAAAACCCAACCGACCAATTCTCATGGATAGGATCTTTCAAAGATTGTGACTCTCATTTAGGTCAATTTTAATTAAGATTTCCGACATTTGTACAAAGAATATATCAATATCATCTTGCGTAGATTCTGCATGTAGCAGCATTTTTAACGTGTGCACATCTGCATCAGGTGAGCAAAATGAAAAAAAAAATAAAAATATATATATTAGTATTTGGCATTGGGTGAGATTCTTGATGCAAAGTAATATTAAGAAAATTAAGCATTATCATAGGGATGCGTTTAAAGATTAAACAAGGAGAATATGATAAGTGATTAATTAATTGAATAAATACGTAATTTTAGATTGATTAATTTGTAATGACATCGGAGCATTGCATGTGAATTGTTATGTGAATGACGAAAAAAATTGGGAATTGGATAAGGGAATTAAAGCTTGTGGTCTCAATTTGTCCACTTGAGGAATAGATGTTCATCATTTTGATTGGACAAGTTAACTCTTAGTGTTTTTTTTTTCTTTTAATTTTCTTCTCTATCTGGAAACAAATAAAATGTGCTACCCGGTAAATATTTTTTTAAATATTTAAAAAACCTCATATTTATAATTAAAGTAAAGAGAAAGGAATTCTATAATTCTATTTCACTTCTTGAAAATTTTCATTTTCTCGCAGGAAAACACGTCACTGTATATGAAGCAATACGACTACAAAAGATAAAAAAATAAAATGAAGAACATTTGCAATAGATAATTCAGCAATAAAAGTAGCTTATTGGTATTTATATTAAATTCACATCTTGGATTTGATGAGGAAAAGATTATTTTTGATGTGCAAGTATTTTATTTTCACATGCATTGAATATATTCCGACAATTTCTCTAAAGTTGGAATTAATTCGTGATATAATAATGTAAACCACGCATCAACCGTAGAGTCATGATGCCGTCATTTATATCGATTTGATATGATTGAAAAAATAAACTCATGCATGTAGAGCGTAATTGAACTTTTAGTGCACCGTGATAAAAATCATAATTTATCTCAATTTTTATATATAAAACATCAAACAATTCAACTTCTATGCAAATGCTAATCAAAAGATGACATGCTATGTACAATGGCATTGATAATCAAACTCTTCATTTAATTTTACTAAGCTAATCAGCCATTGGTGGATACTAATACAGGTGTTGGTAGCAGGGTTAGAGAAAAGAGACAACCTTTACTGATTTTTTTAACTGTAAGAATTGGATACAACAAAAATGAGATGGATACCATTATTATCGAAGTACGAGAGGGAGATAAATGGATGGGTCGTTTTCTGGTACACAGAGGCTGTTTTTAAGTTTCTTTCTCTTGGACACTAAAAACGAAGGACACAAGGTAAGTCACTAAAGTCAGTTTGTATTTGAGAAGGGAAACACCAAAGTCATGCATGTCAGATTGGCCGTAGAGCAAGAAAGTTAAAGAGGGGGAAAAAAAAAAGCAAAGGAGATCTTTAACTTTAAAAAGAAAGAAAGAAAGAAAATTGAAGAAAATGGTGGGTAGTGGGGACCTCATGGTTTTTGGGTTCTCTTCTTTGAAATGAACTCTTTTTACTCTCTACAGCCAAACAAATATAAAGGTTTTTTGTCTTCATTGTTGCCAAAGTGAAACAAGGACACTTGGTTAAAATTCAATCACTAGTTTCTATAATTTAAAAGCTCCTTTTTTTTTTTAAATATTTCTCATGAGTCTATATATAAGCTAAAGACATATAGGGGAAGTGGTGGTGCTGGCGGTGGTGCTGATTCAAAGGAAAATAGGGGTTGGGAACATTCTGCGATTTGGCGTTTTGCGGGTTATGTATATTGGCAGTGGTGGCTGTCAAAAGATTAGATGAGGAACAGCTCGTCTTTTTTGATTGGAAATTTTTTGGTTTTGTTGGGTGGATTTGGTGGTACGTGGGGTTACTCCTTTTGGGTTTTGTCCTGCAGGCAATAGGCCCTCTCATGCACTGAACGTTTGTGTTCTGTTCTTTTCTGTTTTATAGCTGTGTGCCCATTGCCATGCACATTTTGATTCTTCTTTGGTACTTGTCCAAATGATAATAGAGAGAGAGAGAGACCCCCTTACTTTGGGACATTTTTGGGCTGTTTCTACAGAGACATCTTCAAGGTAAAATACCATAATTTGATTTTCGTGATTTTTATTTTCTATTTATTTATGATTTTCTCCTAACAAATTGTTGTTACTGGTGAGTATTTTGCTTTACTTGACCTGAGTTTTATTCAATAAATCTGTCTATAGAGCTAGCTCTTACATGCTAATAATCTAATGAAACAATTTCAATTTGTTTTGTGGGATGCCATTTCTATTGTGTATGATTTTAAATTCTTGCATTTGTTATAAAATTACTGGCAACGATGTTCTTGGGTGGGTTTCTCAAGCTGATCATGAGTTCCTGTGGGCAGGTTTTTAAATTTTATTGCTTTTATTTATTTATTTTTTTTGTTAAAGAATATAGTATGTTCTTAAGTTGATTTCTGTGACACATTCTTGACTTTGATTCTAGCAATCTTGCTTATTCACCTCCACTTTGAAATTAACAATTTTGTTGGTAGCGATGCTCTCTTGCCCAATCTTTCTTTTAGAAACCCCAAAATTGATGCTTGTTGTCCACTCTTTCGGTGGTTCTTTGAACTGATACCAAGATATGCTGTTTTCTGGTTGCAGGTGCTTGTAGCTTAAATTCGAGAGCTGCAAGGGTATTTTGATTTGTAAAGGATTTTGGATTCTTGAAGCTTTGTGGACCAGAAGAAAAGGGTTCACAAGTAGTGTGTGTGTGAGAGATCCATTGATAAAAAGAGAAGCAAAAACAAGAAAAAGGAGCATAAACAAATCATATAAGGACGGTGGTGTCAGTTTTGAGCAAGTGGGGTTGTCTCCAATGTTTTAGTTTATATAAATGTTTCAAGACAGTTTTTAGGCATTGTCTCCTTTGCTAACCCTCTTAGTCCTGAGTCTTTGGACTCTGTAACCAATTTAGGAAGCAAAGTTACCTCACCTCATCTAGAATCAAACTACCCCTAATAACTCATTTCTCTCTTTCTTATCTTGGCCTTATTTTGTGGGCAATATTCGGTCATACTAAGAAACTCATCTTCAAGCAATCTTTGATCCATTTATATTTTGCTCAAATAGTTGGCCAATTTTCATTTGTGAGGTTTTTCTTTTCTTGAAGTCTTTCTGGTGATTTTGGTTCACTATATTGGCAGAAGTAAAAAATTAGAGTCCTGAAGTGGAAGCAGAGGAGCTGATATTTAATTTGGCAAAATGAAATTCATGAAACTTGGGTCCAAGCCCGATTCATTTCAGGCAGATGAGGAAAATATTAGGTAAATCTTAAATCCTTATTTGAGGATTCAAATCTCATTGGTTAACCATTTCTCCTAACTATTCAAACTATATATTATATATATGACTGATTTTTATTTTAGGCCTTAACTTGTCTAATTCTTCGCAAATGGAGTTGTTTTCATGTGCCTCACATCTTGATGTTTCACTGTTGTTATATTTATATGGATTTTTAATTTTCGGCAAGTGACTCTCTGGCCTGGAAACCAATCTTCTCAAGTTCAAGTAATTAATTTTGAGAAATTATTGCAAGCTAGACACTTTCTGGGTTTGGTTTGACACTATAATGCTTGATTCTGTCAATGTTTTCTTTTCATTACCCTGTGACTCTAGGGACATGAAGAGTGTATAGACTGCAGATCGTAGAACCAGTTTTCCTACTGTAATGACTTTAAAATAATTAAATTTTCTCCTCCCGAACCAGCCTCAGTTAGTAAAAGGATATATATGTTTATGTTCCCCATTTTCCACTTGATTTTACAAATGTTTAGTCATACCAGTTTTGTTCCTGATTTGAAGATGAAATAGTTTTAACTCATCATAATTGCCTAAGGATATATAGGTATGCCCACTGTAAACACATCCAGCTCAAATTTGCCTTTTGGTGGTACTAACAGGTAATTTAACTTGAACTTCTCTAGCAAATGAGGAAACTCTTCTCATTCTTATATGTATTTACATAAATGGGCAATTTTAGACGTTACTTTACCAGCAGGGCAAATGAATTACAGAAGGAATGAATCTCTAATTTTCTTGCCTTTTAGATTCCATCTGACTGGTGAAGGAGAGAACTAATCAGTTTGAACAAAATGATGTCCATGATATGTAAGCTAGCATGAGGTTTTCCACCTCTCTGGTGTGTCCATTTGGCACAAACTGGTATCTAGTTTGTAAGCACGGAGGTACTTCAAAATGTGAATGAGGCAGAACTAAGCAAATAATTTCTATCGAGGATCTGCGAAAACACTCAATTTCTTCTGTTTACAATATTTATCATCAAACCATATAATATGATATAAGTGATGCACTTCTTCGAGTATGTTTTCGACAAACCATATAAGCCTTTAGTTTTCAATGTTTCTGAAACTTGATAATTGGCTTCTCTATAATTAATTATTTGAGATTAATGGCATTTCTATTGATTTTGTGGTGTAACCTGACTGGAGGGAACTTCTGTGTTCCAGGTTTGTGGCAACTGAGCTGGCAACTGACATAGTCATTAATGTTGGAGATGTGAAATTTTATCTGCATAAGGTATGATTTCTATGTGATCAACTGGGCGCTATTGTATTTCTTACAATGACTACTGCACGTAACTCATGGAAAAAGCATTTGGTCATGTTTCATACTCATTAATGTAGAACAAAGGTTGTTCTGGTATTCCCAACTAAGTCTATTCCATCTCTTTTATGTCCCTCCTTGAACATTATTCAATTTTCTAATTTTGAAAAAATGCATTGATATATTGATACACTTTTCTGTTGGCATTTTTGTTATCAGAAAAACTTGTTTGACTCTCTACTTTTTGAAATGTTTCTGTAGTTTCCACTGTTATCCAAGAGTGCACGACTACAGAAGCTGGTTGCAAACACAAATGATGACAACAGTGATGAAATTCACATCCAGGATATTCCTGGTGGACCTGCTGCTTTTGAGATATGTGCAAAGTTCTGTTATGGTATGACAGTCACTCTCAATGCCTACAACGTGGTTGCAGCTCGTTGTGCAGCCGAGTACCTTGAGATGTATGAAACTGTTGAGAAAGGAAACCTCATTTACAAGATTGATGTCTTCCTTAATTCTAGCATCTTCCGCAGCTGGAAAGACTCAATCATTGTTCTTCAAACCACTAAAGCTCTTCTTCCATGGGCCGAGGAATTAAAAGTGGTTAGTCATTGCCTTGATTCCATAGCCTCGAAGGCTTGCATGGATACTTCCAAGGTGGAGTGGTCATACACCTATAACAGGAGAAAGCTTCCATCTGAGAATGGGAAGGATCCTATTTGGAATGGTGTAAGAAAACCACAAACAGTGCCTAAAGATTGGTGGGTAGAAGATCTCTGTGACCTTCAGATTGATCTTTATAAAAGGGTGATTACAACAATCAAAACAAAGGGAAGAATCTGTGGTGATGTCATTGGAGAAGCCCTGAATGCATATGCATGGAGAAGATTGCCAGGTTTTAGCAAGGGTATGATACAGGGTGGTGATATCATAAAATATAGATCATTGGCTGAAGCTATTGTGTGGTTACTGCCCATGGAGAAAGGCAGTGTTCCCTGTAGTTTTATGCTTAGGTTGTTAAGGGCAGTGATTCTGTTAGAATGCGGAGAGACAGAAAGGAATGAACTAATGAAAAGGATTGGCCGGCAGCTTGAGGATGCTACAGTGGCTGACCTTTTGATTCGAGCACCAGCTGGGGAAATGACAATGTATAACATTGATGTTGTGCAAGGCTTAGTTGAGGAGTTTGTTACACATGAAAAGGCTTCTCAAACTGATTTTCCAATGGAAAATGAGTTCCAGGAGAGCAGAAGTCCAAAGTTGGGATCAGATGCTGCCAAAATGCAGGTAGCAAAGTTGGTTGAGGGCTACCTAGCTGAAATTGCTCAAGACCCCAACCTACCTCTTTCGAATTTTGTCAATCTTGCAGAAATGGTATCAAGTTTCCCAAGACCATCGCATGATGGACTTTACCGTGCCATTGATATGTATCTCAAGGTAAGTTGCTGAATTTTTTTTAGTTATTCTGTGCTTTAAGCGTGCCTTAATTAGTTTCTTATTCTACTCTACATGCTTGGTCATGTACATAACATACATATACATAAAACAATCATGTCCATTATCAAGTTCCTTCCTCCTCATCTGTTAATGGCAGTCTTTTCTATCAAGCTATGATTATTAAGAAACCTGTTCATTTCTGTATGCTGCTAACACTCGAGATTTGTGAATGGAAACAGGGTTCAGATATTGGGGGGCCAAAAGTTAAAACAGAGCTACATTTTAGACATGGGGGCCCAATATGTATATTTTTGGAGATATGAATAAAATTTACAGGAGAAAATCTTAATGTTGAAGGTTTCCCAAGCCCCCTAGATTTGTCCCGCATGTTGAAAATTTTCAAAAATGTCCTAGAAAGAAAAAGATATGCAAAGATCATGTCTAGATATGTTTTGAGCTCGTAATTTTGATATATTTTACAATTATGTTTAAATGTTCTTTCTTAGATTAGGGACAAAGCTAGAGATGCTGTTTGCTCCACTCTATGTGTAGCCTTTTTTTTTTTCTTTGACACTTGTCCCTGTCATTGAAATAGCATTATTATACACTTGGAAGACAAACATCAGTTAGATCGACTTGTTTCTATTTGTAGATGCCACTTGGATCTCAAGAAACAACACCAGAAAATAGCCCAAACCTAAGTACTTATAAAAGCTATATGTATCATTTTTTTTGCAGTCAAGATTACACATGTAATTTATGTATAAGGAGAGACCCAGTTTACAATAGTGTAAAATTGGCCTATAACCACTGACTGTTACTTTTGGTGCAGGAACACCCAGGGATCAGCAAGAGTGAGAGGAAAAGAATATGCAGGTTGATGGATTGCAGGAAGTTATCAGTAGAAGCCTGCATGCATGTCGTGCAAAATGAGCGGCTCCCATTGCGAGTGGTGGTGCAAGTCCTATTCTTTGAACAGGTTAGGCAAGCAACATCTGCTGGCAATAGCACACCGGAACTACCTGGGTCCATAAGAGCATTACTTCCTGGTGGGTCTCATGGGAGCTCAAGGTCTACTACAACCAACACAGAAGAGGATTGGGATGCTGTGCCAACAGCTGAAGATATCAAGGCTTTGAAAGGAGAATTTGCCACTTTACAATTAGGCGGGAGCGATGGAAATCTGAATGATAATGCTAAAAGTGATCCTGAAAAAGCTGCTGCGAATAAAATGAAAGGTGTAGTCATGTCAAAGATTTTCTCAAAGCTTTGGTCAAGCAAAGAAAGAAATGGTGAGATTAGTAGCTCTGATACATCAGAAAGTCCGGGTTCTGCAGCTGCAGAGGAAACAAAATCCACGCCTTCGAGAAGCAGGAGGCATTCTGTATCTTAGTGACAGATGAACTGATAAGCAGAACTAGATAATATTTCTCCTGGCTTGTAAAATTAATCACTTAATTAACCGTTAGGAAATTAGAACCCGCTGACTTTATCCGGCTGGCCGGAATTTTCATGCAAAGGAGGCACGTGGAAGGGAAATGGGGACTGATTTCTATGATATGTTGACTATCAATTTTTGGTTCTGCATAGAGATACGGAGGTTACCTAGTATTCATTGTTGGCCCTTAACAGAAGATCTCTGATAATTAATGACACCATAACGTTGAAGTTTCTCTGTTTCATTGCATTAGAAGGAATGCCGTTAGTCTGTTAGTATGATGTATGAACATTCTTGCATCACTAAAATGTATAAATTTTCAATTGCCCTACTACATATTATGACCAAAAATTGCAGAAGTTATTGTAGAATCTGCTAACGCTGTGAAATAATACCTTACCAGTTGTCTCTTGGAAATTAATTGAAGTAGGGAGTATGTAGATCCTGTTGTTAAGGTTTGGGGTTGAAGCCCATTACAGAGTGACCCAATTCCAAAGCTTTTCTCATATGCCTAAATCAATTCGTTTTTTTTTTAAAGGAAAATTGAAGGTGTTGTTTAAGTCTTTCAATCACTAGAATACTGATTGGCATTGGAGGAGTACTAATGTACCACAGCAATTTCAGCTTTGAACAAATAGGACACAATAGGTAAGGTCCACTTTGGCCCATTAGAGCTTTACAAATAGTATCTGTACGTATAAATAATTATTGGGCCTTCCCTTTACAACTCTCTAAACCATCTTTCTGTATTTGCTTGGTTTAGATTATTGAGGTGTAGTTTTCACCCAAAACTTCAAATATAAATTTCACGTTGCAAGACATGATCTTTGTTTAAGGATTTGTTCCCTTAATTTCAAACCCTGACTTCGTTGATATCCCAACAACTACTTTATATAACTCTTTTCTATTTTTTAAATTTAAAATTAATGTTCTATAAGAATATTAGAGAATAAGCAATATATATAGATATGTGAAATCCAATGAATAACATATGTGTATTATAAAAATCTCGATGGATATACAAGCGGTGTAAAAGGCTACATCAAATTGTTGACAATGGTGTCTTCTTGTTGAAGGATGGACCTAACACATATGCAAATTGACCTTGACTTTGCTTCATTAGCAAATTATCTATTTAACAGAATATTAAAGTCTTAATTGAAAAAAACCAATTTATCTTAAACTCGAAAGTACTAAAGAAGTTATATGATTTGGTCCAAACAACATCGGTCAATGTGGGTTTTTTTCTCTCTTTCTTTTTTCTAATTTTTCAGTTCTCAAATCTTTATTCAAATTCTCAGTGCAAGTGGGTTGCCTCAAAAGATGCTTTTATCAACATATATTTTTCTCTTCTTGAGACAATCAAACATTACCTATTACCCAACAACACTTTTATCTTCACTAATTCCCAATTGATTCCACGAGTCAAAGAAAGAAAGTAACTTTGTTAGACCTAAAGGAAGTGTGAAAAGGATGGGCCACCTTTTTCATTTTCATTTTAATGATTCCTAAATTTAATTAATCCTCGCTCGTTTTAGAGATAAAGAGGCTCATCCGAGAAAATTTACATCGGACCTAAATTATAACGACCAATCTCGGTCGCTGAGCTATCCCATTGCAAAGGACTTGTAATTGCAAGCGAAGATAAAGAACCATAGAGCCCACTATATTTGACTACAATTTGCAAATTGATCCTTTTTTTTGGGGTAAAAAACAAAAGAAAAATGTGTTTATTTAAAAAGTGGTAAACCTATTTTGTTAAATCTTGATGATTTGATAGTGAAACCCTCTTTTAAGGGACATATCTTTTCCCTAGAAACAAAATAATTGAACAACTAATAAAAGAGTAAGTTTTTTGTAAACCTCCTAAACACATTTATTAACCGCATTAAGGTTTGTTTAACGTGTAATAACGATAGAGGCAGGGCCAGTCAAAACTTGCCTAACACTTCCATACCTACTAAGCCTAATTAGAGCAATCAAATCTTGTCCATATATATATTTTTTATTTGTTCTTGATTCCATTCCATGCATTATTGTTCTAATACACGATTAAGAAAAAAGAGCTTTGTCAATCTATAATTATAGAAAATTTGATTAGAATTTAGGAAACTTCTAGGAAAGCTAATGGTTCAACGTAACTTCATTATCATACAGAGGACTAAATATACAATTGCACATGTGTGAGCCTTTAACTTTATGTGCTTGTTTATGCAATCCCTGACGAATTCAATCACAATAGTTAAGGATTAATATTTTTTAAAACACAGAAAGTACAAAGCAGTAGGAATGTTTAATATTTTTTATAATTGCTAATTACGAAACTATGTTTCTATTTTTTTTAAAAAAAAAACAAACACTATTTTGGGTCTTGATTGTATTATTAAAAGATGACTTTGAAGGTATCTAACTTGTTTTTTTATCATATAAAACCAAAAATAAAATAAATAATAGTTTCAATAGTAATCATATAGTATTATACCGTATTTGATTGACTATATAATTTACTAAATAAACATGTAAATTTTTTATTTAAAATCACGAGATATATATTGATTAATTATTGAAATTTGGTTTATTTGTAAAAAATAAAAAATAATAATGAAAAGGTATAGTATTTCATTTCATGGAGGTGAAAAGAGATGTTTAATTTCCAAAAGGTTTAATGGAGGATTATGAAAATGATCAATGAACGGTTAAAGCAAAATCAAAAGCAAACAAATAAACAAAAACAGTTACCACAATCCAGGTCTAAGCTATTGACTTTGTGATATGCTAAATCTTACCCCTCACATTAATTTCTTCGCTTGTCTCATGATCCATATGATCATCTCTCCGAAATCCCGTGATCCATCCACTCCACCATTTTTGCATGCTTAACCTAATTTCAATATTTTGGATTAAGATCAATTGATTATATTATTTTAATTGGAATTGCCAGTTAAATTAAAATAATAAAGTTTTTTCTTGAAAAAAATCTAGGACTGCATGTTTTTTTTTTCTCGGAAAATGCACAAACAGATAGCCAAGAAAAACAAAATTAAAAGAAGAAGGTTAAGATAAAAACTTGGCTATTATATATATAATAAAATAATTGGGTAGAGTCTCTTTTATTTATATTTGGTTCCAAAAACGTCACAATCTAAGAACCTGTCGTATGGTCCATAGTTCCAAACTAAACCCACCAAAGAAAAAGAAAGAAAAAAAGGTCCATATGGAAAGGTAAAGGCGAGGAACCAAAAATACCTCATGCCCACTCGTACGATCTTTTCTCACCCAAAATTGTAAATCCACAGCAGCAAAAAGCCAAATCTCCGGTCAATTTCGCAAATATATTATTTTTATAAAAGAATCCTCACCAAAGTTAGTTCATCCACCAAAAAAGTTGTCCATCATGACTATATATATATATATATATCTTTTTAGGACACCTTTGCCCTTATTATAAGGACACTTTGGCGGTCCATTATGCTAAAGGGCAGACTTTGTTCGTTTGATGTCCACTGACCTTAATTAGAAAGATACCGGGGACCCGATGGATCCGTTAACCAAACAAATTTATATGTTTTGGAGTTTAATAACAATAGTTTGGAATATAATAGTATAAATTATAAAAGAAAACCCATCCAACCCCACATGAAAATTAAGGCTGCGTTTGGCTGCAAGAGGATCTAAAAAGCCACATCCATTTACAAAAAGTTGATAATAATAAGAAAACAAAAGTGAGGATATTCCTTTCTACAACAAAAACCCATATCTTCTCATTCTCTCTTTTTCTATCCCACAAAATCCTCCACATTAAAAACACTACCGAAACTAATATTTAACAAAAATAAAAATAAAGCAAGTTAACAAAAATTTAATCATAAAAGAAAAGGGTACCCCTTCTTCCCTCTTTCTTTTTTTTTTTCCTCCTTGTGTTGGTGTTATCCTACTAATTTAGCTAAAGTCTTCAGATTTTCTTCTTTTGATGTGACTACTACAACATGTTTAGAACTCTCTAGGGTCAACAAAAATAGACACTCCTGGGGGTGATTTTGTCCAGTCACCCACTGACCCGTCACTGTAGTCTTCCCCAAGCCTTTTTATGCACCATAAATCCTCAGCGCACGATAGCATTTTCCAGTGTGGAATTCCTAACTTAAGCGGTTCGCGACTCGATACCTCCGTCGCCACCACCTCACATCCCCGCTCCTTTGCCAAATTATGCGCGTAGGCACACAGTGCCTTTACCATTTTCACCGCGCGTGGGCCTTCACCTCCCAGACCATATAAAAAATGTAGCCCGAAAGGCCTGAACACCTCGGGCACCGATGGTAACCTTAAAAACGGTAATGCTTTATCAACCATTCTTGTCGTTTTAGCAAACGTTCGCTTCACGCGCGACGCACCACGAACTTCCAGTCTAAACACATCCTTACAGTTCCAAACACTGAGCACAGCCCAGGACTCAGGCGGGTCGGAGAGAAACTTATCGAATCCGGGCCAGGAATCGGATTCATAGGTGCCACGCGGCACTGCCAAGAAAGTGCCCAGGCTGAGTTTGTTATTAAGAACGGAGTCAATGTCGCGGGGGAAGAACTCGGTGGTGGAAAAACGACGTCGGTAAAGCAATTCAGCGTCGTGAGGAGGGAGCTGAAAAACGGCGACTTTGTGAGAAACGGGAAGTCGGTGAGCGAAGACCGGGTTGACCAGGATGGAAGGAGTACGGAACTTGGAGTAACCGCATTTGTCGGTGAAAAGTTTAACGGAAGCTTGGTTGTCGTTTTCAGTTGCCAAGTAGGAATATTCAGCGCCGTTTTCGCGAAACCATTCCTCTATCATACGCACCAATTTTAAGCCTATTCCCATCCTCCTGTGGAACAAAAATACAATTACTAAAATCAAACATTATTACACTAAAAACCAAAGAGATGTTTGAGCACATTCTGATTTAATAATTAAGTAAACCTCATTAAGGCCAAATAATTGGTAGCTCAATGCGGTTTACCGCTAATTATTTAATGTGTCTAATTTGTTATGAGTCTGTTGTTTTCGAGTGGAATAGGAAACGCAGATTTTTTTATACAAACGGCGTCGTTCTGCATGCAAATCTCCCTCTCTCAGTGATCGCAGTTTCATACCATTAGCAAAAAAAAAAAAGAACAAAAAAAACAAACGTAGAATACGAAAGGACAAATTTAAAAACAATGATTAATGCAGCGAGTATAATTAATTATTTGTAAAAGTTAAAAGTAAAAATATTAAAAAAAAAAAAAAAAAGATACATACCGATGAGAAGGAGAGACACGAAGGCCTAAAATGTAAGCGACTTTGGTGTAAACGGGGAGAGGCTTTGGAGGGTCATTGTTAGTGGTGTTTTTGACATGTCTAGAAATCTTTTTGCCACATGTAACGGTTTTGATGCAACCCCTTATCATCCCCACTATCTCCTCACCCAACTCAGCCACCTACTCAACACAAATTAAACACACAAATATTAGATTTAAAAAATTAATTAAAAACATTTAACACAAACAAACAGAACAATCTATTAGTAATAATATCTATAATAATTAGTACCTTTCCATTTTTTAAAAAAAAAATCAAATTGAGTAAAATTCAATCATCAGAAGAAGCATAAAAAATTTACTTTAATTAATAAAAAAAAAGTTCAAGTTAAATAACGGAAATGAATGAGTATAATTGGATTCAGTTGTTATTTTTGGTGTTTTGAAAGAGAAGAAAAGGACAAAAGAGTGAATGGACAAGTAAGGTATTGTGGGTATGTACCAGCATGAGAAAAGCAGGGGAGTGGCGGACCCTGCAAATTGGGTCACCCAAGAGGTCGGTGAAGAGAGAGAGTTCGCCGCTGGGACCAACTTCACATCTTCTCTCTACTTCTTCAACACCAACTCCATCTCTGCTCGGATCAAACTCTCTCACAATTATCGTTCTCTCATCTCCCATAATTAATTCCACAAAACGAGAAAGAAATGAATCAATACAAACGCTATAACCTACAGCCGAGGGTTCTGTATATATAGACACAGGAAGAAGAAGAAGCGGAAGGATAATAATAACGTGTGAAATAAGTAAGGAAAGAGAAGGAGCAGAGAGAGGCTATTAGGCTAGGACTTCGAAATCAGCGAAACCAGGTCGAGATAAAATATAAAAATAAAAAATAAAAGAAAATAGATTATTTTGAACAGCTCATATGTATTATAACCAGCAACAACTCCTATGAGGAGGAGGAGGAGACTCTATAAAAGTAAAGAAAGAAAGGGATTAAACGTTAGGTCCTTTAACTTGGTCGTCTTCTTGTTTTCGCTTGCTTTCAATTAGGCAGTGAGCAGTTCATCATCGCAGAGATACAAGTGATCTTATGGTGCCTTTAAATACCTGATTTCTGGCCTTTTTTTTATTTCTATATTTTGAAAGTTTTCTGTTCTTCTCTCTCTGGAATCCCCTCACCTCCCTTTTTTTTTTTAAAAAAATATATATATATATTATTTAATTAAGTGCTTTTTGAAGTCCCTGTCCCTTGTAATATCTCTTCTGTTTGTCTAGTACTAGTAACAATACTAAATTACTAATAATAAATGATGATTCTTATTTATTTGAATGTATAGTGGCAATGGGCAGTGAAATATTACTCATCACAGAAAAAAGTTTTTTTATAAAAAAAGAAAAAAGAAAAAAGAAATAAAAAGGGGTCAGAAGAGCAAATGGCGGCTATGGCTGCGCAGTCTTGTGGGTGTGAGTTTTCTCTCTCTTTTTGATAATTTAATTGTAAGGGAAGGAGGCGTTCCCATCATGACCCCATCTGTAATCATTACCTTTTTACTATTCTCTTCTCCTACTTCTTTTCTATCCTTTCTCCTCACTTACCTTACCATCAACTATCATCTGTCTATCTATCCATCATCATAACTCTTACCATGCCTTTCTCATCACATCATGCATGCCATATATCGCTATAATTTAGTTTTAACGAAAAAATAAATTATTATTTAGCCAATAATCCACTGAATAAATAAATGTTTGCTTCTTCTAAGAATTTCCTTCCATGTTAAAATCATAATATTATAAAAAAAAATAGTAACCACCGATTTAATTTAAAATAGTTATTGTTAGGTAAATGTTTTTTCATTATAATAAATAAAAAAATTTTAATTTCAATATTTTCGGTAACTAGAAAAATAAATGTTTATCTCTTTTAAAACAGAAAATGTTTGAAAACTTTAGAAACGGAAAAGGATTAGAGTGGGGGAAGGATAGGTGGGCAATTCCCAGGAATTTCGGCCGTTGATTTATGAGTGGGCTGCAAAAGTGGCTTTCCTCTTTTTAATCAAACAGTGAAAATTTTCTTTTCTTTTTTTGCTGTAGTTTTGGCTTATAGTTGCAGAATCGAACAGTGAAATATGTTTTGTTTTATTGGGTTACTGAATATGACAACTCCCACTAATCGCGTGGATTTTCTGATCACCCTCATCCTTCCAATCATGATCATCACAACCATTATCATTATCCACAAATCTAAATTTCAACGGCCATGATCAACTCCCGGTATTTTCTGACTCGTTTCCATCCCGTCTTCAATCCTTTTTATTCAACCACAATTCTAACGCACCGCTATCACTCCTCACGTACCTCAATCTACTAATTATTTGAATTAATTTTAATCCAATTTTTAATTAAGGAAGTGAATGCGAATTTAGTGTTAACATTTGATCACTCTATCATTCGCATTCGGCTGTTATGATGCTGCTTATTATTACTAATAAATAAATAATACAACCTAGAAAAAATCATTAATTTTTATCAGCTTTTTGAAAATGACTTAAAATTATTGGAGATATATTTAGATAGAAGGAAAATGAAATGAAGCCAATGACAAGTCAGGATTGAAGTTTCCTGAATTTGGCATATTCAAAATTTTTTATTAGCTTGTATGTCCTATTTATTTTATATTTTTTATATATAAAAAAACATTTTTTGTGCGTTGAAGAGAGCATCTAACTAATATTATATCAATTACAAATAATATTAGATAGCAATGTTAAAACATATAGATAAATATTATAATATTATATACATATATAATGGAAAGCTTGAGTACAGATGGGTAGCAAGTAGGGCAAATGGGACCTACATTTGAGCGGACCCATTGAAAAATCTATGTGGGTTAGTCCTTGGAGGTTGCTATGTGATTATTGGTTTGATTTTGACTCCTGACCAATGGGAAACTTGCAATTATTGTCATAAAGCAATTTTTTTAATGTGTTATGAAAAATACCCAAATGACAGATAGCAATAGGGTTTCTACTTTCTATTTGCTACCTTATATTAATTTTAATTGAGTTACTTGAAATGTCTTATCGTATCATATAATATTATTGAATTGCAGAACTACATCAATTTTTGTTTTTGCATTTGTCAAAACTTTGGGAAAAAGATTAATAGACTAATGACACTACTTAAAGATTGATTTTACTATATACTTAATCATTTCTTTGCTTAAATTAAGGTCCCATGGTGATAGGCTTGGGTCATATGAATAAGGGTAATTAGTCGCTAATGAATTTCCAATATTCTATAGGATTAAAGATTCAAACTCGAAATTTACACTTTATAGTAATGGAAATAACTTAAGCTATTTATAATAAAAAGATTATCCTTTTAATCATCATCAACAAAAAGGTTAATCCATAGAAGCATTTGATGGTGCTCTTAAGCAGATAAGCTAATTAACTAGTGGATTATATTCCATTGACTAATTGCGGCAATTTGCACAGCTCAGGAAAAAATAATTAATATATAAGATATTAGCAAAGCAGTCTTCAGAGAAGGAAAAGAATTCTTCTGCTACTAAATAATTTAATAAAACTGTATGGGTAAGTTAGAATAGCTTAGTTTAAGCTCAACAATTTACGAGTACAGCAGAATATTTTCTGTTTTTTTTTATAATTTATCAGACAGGTATTTTCAGTAAAACGTCAAATCTCAATTTTTTGTCTTCTCAAACTATTTTTTTTTCCATTAAAGAAAAAAACTAATTATTCCTTGCTATTTGAAATATATAATATAGATGAATTTGGATATTTTATATATATATATATATATATATATATAAAACCTGAGACTATGACTAGTTACTTCCAATACGAGCAATAAGATATTTTCAGTCTGTCCCATGCATGCATTATTAAAATTAGAAATTGTATATTTTAACAAGGAAATGAAAATGATTATTATGTGATAGTGACAATAACATTAAGTATTACATGAAGTTGATTATGATAGTAATATATGAACAATGATGGAGATGATGGGGATGATAATGACAATTAGAAATAAATATGTATGCTGATTAGTAAATTAGAACTGAAATTATTGAAAATTAATTTGGTGAAACAGAAAATAAATAAAAAGAAATAAATGATTGCGGGTCAAAATTGGAGAAGCATAATTCATAATAATATACTTGGTTATTGGAAAATATTGGGATTAGAATAAAGCCACAATGAAATAAACAAGTGAGTGATGAGATTCTTAATCATCATTAAACAAATCGTTAGATGCTTAAGATGATACTAAGAATCCACCAACATTTTACCGATCATATTATTCTGTGTCTAGATGATTGTCGAGAGTCCATTCGATTTTGGAATCGAGGGAGAGATATTTGGTGTTGATTTCCATACTACTGGGTAAAAAGGAAAAAAGAGATTGACTATGATTAATTTAACTAAGCAAAAGAATAATTCTTGGAGATGAGCTAATAGAGCGTCTCTCCTGTTCAAGATATGTTCAGAATCGTACTTATTTAAAACTTAAATCAACTTGTTTAAAAACTTTGATCGGATCAAAACATGGCGATTTGATTTTTGATGACGAAAGAGGTGACGGGCACGATAATCATAATATAAACACATGATTCTTGCGAAGTTTTTGGCTTTTGCTCCATTTTCTTTCTTTTCATCAAGCTTTTACAACTATATAATCATTGTTTATGTCGATAACGGATCAAGAAGCCAATAATTATTTCTACATGATTTGTTCTCTAGTCACCAATCACCTGATTACAAAGAACCGAAAGAATAATAATAATAATATTAGGGTTTTCCAGAGCAGAGCAGAGCAGCTAAGCTAGGACCACTGTGAACAGAAACCCTAGTATCAAGACTAACAAGAGACACGAAGGTTGATATAAATATATATTGTTAGGGTCAAGAAGAAGAACATGGGTCTTCAACAAAGGATCATGTTAAGGTGTCAACATGTTTCACCTAGATTATAAATAACACGAACAGTTAAGAGACAAAAACCGAGACAATTGCCTGGAAAATGATAACTGGAGAGGATCTTGTTTCCTTTTTTAATATAATCTTTAGCTTTTGATCCGTACAAAACCCTTTTTATCCCATCATTTACTAATGAATAATGGTTGCATACCACAACCAACATTAATTGTAGGGTCAATGTGAAACATCGAGTCCTCATATTGGGTTATGTCTCTTTTTGGATATCACATGCAAGTTTTTATATATTTATATTTGAATATTCATAATATTTTTCAACTCAATTTAACCATTTATGGCTCTTAAATCAACTTTATTTTGTGTATTTATCAATTATTTCTAAAATTCTAAATCTATGAATTGGGTGTTGGGAAATAATGGCGGAACTAACCTATGAAAATGGAGTTCAATTGACTCTTCTTTTTTTTTTTTTCTAAATTCTTCGTATGCATTTATATTTTTCCAAATTAACCTCATTTTATATCTATTTTCTTTCAAAATTATATGTTGACCCTAAAACAAAATCCTGAATTTGTCGCTATTGGTAAGCAAGTGTATAGAAGGCATATACTCATTTTGTCAGTTGAACTATTACCCCGTTTTATAATACTTGTCACAATTGAGAAAACAGTTTGCTCCATAATACTTGTTACATTTATAGTTTCAAGAAGTAATAAATATTTTTTTCCATATTTACCCTTTATATATAATCAATAATATATTATTACTTTAATTTAATGGTCTTGTTTAGAGAATTAACAAAAATATAGTCAGTTTACTCAATAATTCATTGTAATTTAGATAAATTTGATGATTTTTCGAAGGGACGTGTAATAAGTGTTAGAGAATAGAGGCAGTAATATCGAAGTTAAAATTAATATTGTTTAGAAAGTAGTGAAATGAAATATGGTTGTCCAAAAATTTTGAAACCCTAGCTTATAATTATACTATCTAGTGGGAAGCCAACATGAAAGAGTAGATTAATTAACAAGTCGCCAACATGTTCACAATCATATTCCAAATTGTCTTGACATATGGGAACGAGGAAATAACAAAGGTTTTATTAAATTAATTAATATTGATTTGTTTAGTTAAGACACAGTTGTTAATTAATTAATTAATTAGGTTTTAGATTTAGCTACCTCTGAACACCACCAAATTAAGATTAAAGATGATATGAATTGATGGAGTGGCTCGAGGAATGATTTAGTTTAATACTGTAAAATTAACTAGTTCTTTTTGGTATTTCTTTTTGGCATCGAGACCTTCAACTTGACCAACGAAAAACCTAATATATGTTCTATGTATACTATAAATCAATTAATTAATGAAAACTTGTAAATATTTTAAATTACAACAAAATAAGAACAGAGACCCTTAACATGTTTGGAGGGTCGGTGATGTAAGGAATGGAGAAGTTATGTTTGAGCTTGTTGACTGACCTACTAATTAAGTCATAATTATGAAATAGAATTGATTAATTAGTAAAGAAACCAAATGAAAAATGTGTATATGTAGAGACGAAAATAGGGTTAAAGATAATAAAAATGGAGTACAGCTTTGAATGTTGGGAAGGAGAGGGAGACAAAGGGCAGAGATAGGGTTGATTTGGTAGAGAGAAAGGAGTATTGGAAGGGCTAAGGGGGACTGTATTTGAAATAAGAGAAGAGAAGGAGTTGTCATTTCTGAGAAATGTTAAAAATTTGTTTGGTTATGAGCAAAAATTGTATGGTAAGAGACCGACACAAGGGTGCGGCCCTGGCTCGGCCGAATCCCCAAGATTATGCACCATGTCTCATCAACCCATTCTCTCTCTCTCTTTCTACTTTCTATATATCATACACCATTACCCCCCTTTGATATGACCTTTCATCACTGTCACCATTGACTTGCCACGTGGATTTCATGCATTGAACTTTCTCCTCTCTCTGTCACCCCATTTGAAAATTCAAAAATATGTCAACATTCATCTTAACAGAAATGATTTGCAGACATCAATGTCGAGCGTGCAAGTGTGTATGAGATTTCAATATAAATTGAAGTGTTTCTACATTATTTGAACTGAATATCCAATGATGCCACAGTTTTCTTTAAACATATATCCTTTTTTGAAATTTATTCATGCTATCTATTTAACGGTTTATAAAACTTAATTACTCCTTATTTATATCGGTTAATTCATTTAGAATAAAATATTTCCAGCAAGTATTGTTTTTCTTTATTTGAGAAAAATATAAATACCGAGATTGTTATGAATCTAAAGAATAATTCCATAACATTTGTTTTTCAAAAGGATGAAAGTGGAAGAGATTTAGTTAAGTGGAGCTTATGTCAAAGCATCTTATAATTTATTACATGTGAGTGTGACCAAACTTAGAAAAATGTGAGTTGAGAACATTAAAAGGATCACTAAAAAGCAAAATGGTAGGAGTAAAAAGAGCCCATATATGAATATTTGCTTAGGAAGAATATTTATATTTCATTAGCTAGAAGTTGAAATGCGGGATTGAAGATTTCATTAATTAAGTTGGATTTGCTTTTGGAAAAAGAGAAATATATGTTTATGTATATATATATATATATTTGGCAAGTAAAAGGTTGAGTGTGCATTATCATTTGATTCCGATTTCATCCACTTTCAAAAGCTCTTACACTTTTAAACTCAAATCCTTTTTCCTATTTCTGCTTTTGCAATTAACTAAACGGTAAACAAACATTATTTTATTTTATTTTTATATACCCAATATATATTAATTATTAACAATTTTTTTGGTGAATATATTTTTTAGAGCTTTCTAATTTTTTCCCGTTACCCGAATTTCATATTGACTTTACTTATAACCATCTTTTTCATTGAAAGGTCACAACCCTAAAATCTCTACTTCTGTCTCCAACTTTCTATTGTTGGTATCTATCCGAATGCAACCTTTCTTGCTCTTGTTTTATCATATATGTATATATATATGAAAAAAAAATAATCATTACACTGGGAATAGAGATGTAGTGAGAAAATGCCCTTAAATTGATACATTTATTTAATTATATAAGACAATTAATATAAATATAAATAATAAATAATATGGTACGTAGTTGTTGAAGGGAGGGGTAGTAAAAGAAGACAAAAAGTACTGAAACGGAGAGTATGGGCCTAATGGAGAGGAGAAGAAGAGAGAGAGGATAAGAACAAATTCTGAATCCCCAAATCCCTTGTTTTGCCACGTTTCTCACTCGTCCCATCAGCCCATCCCATCATTAATCATCATGTATGTATGTATGGAGCATCATGAAATGCATGATCATGACATGCATGATTTGTGATGATGATGATAACGATGTGATTGTGGTGGTGGTAGAGCGTGGAGGACTGGTGGTGGGGCTGCGATTGCTACATGCATTTTCACCATTGAAATGAGTTGTCTATGTGAATGAAATGAAAGTACTATAAGGCCTTAAAATTTGCCTTTTCTATTTGTCTCAATTCACTTGGACCCACATGTCTTTTTTGGATCTATAAGGAATGAATCAATTTTATAAATATAAATATAAATATAATATAATGTATTTGTGGAAAGAAAGGAAAAGATTGAATTTTTATCTTTATTTTTTTTTCATTTATAATTGGATACTACTTTATTAAAACAATAATAAAAACAAACCATCTCTTTCGCTGTCATACAAATAGTTGCCTTCTTTTTCTAGGCTAAATTAGAAATTACAATTTCATAATTTCAATTAATACTTCAATATTTAAAATTTATTTTTATACAATAAAATATTTTTTAAAAAATTTACTGAATAATTAATTATTTTTACCATAAATTGATTAAATACTAAAAATGAACTATATTTTTAAACCAATTAAAGAGATTTTATTTGAACAGCATCTCGACTCGAGCACGGGACACGTATTAATAAAAAAATATTTTCCACCAAAATAGAAAGTAAATAGTAAAGGATATTTTCTGTTTGTGTTTTATAATTTTTTTTAAATAAGAAAATCCTATTTTGTCTTGATGCGATGGACAATTGTTGCTTTAGTGATATTTATAAAAATGTCGACCTTTTTAGTTGTGTATTTTCCGTCATTTCAACGAGACTTAGACATTAGAAGTAACAGATGCAATATAACGACTGTGTGTGTATGTAGATGAGGTGTATGGTCCCTTCATTACCGGTCCCAAGTATCGGACTATATGCCAAATGTCTGTTAACCAAAATGAGCTTGGGATTCTTATGTCCTAATCCTGTCTCCAATTATTACCTTCCCACGTCTGCCCTCCTAATTAAGGGCTCTCCTACAAACAAAACTCCTGTTTAGGTACTAGAATTAGTTAGGTCACATGGATTTATTTCTGACCCCATTTTTCTTCTTTCTTGTTTGGTTTGGTTTGAGTAACGTTGGAATTGAAAATCTAACTTGTTCAAATAAAAAAGAGTTTTCTTTTTCTTTATGTAAATAATTAAGACCTATCGGACTACAATTTTTGAGATAACGTTCATAAAAATATTCTATTTACAATTTGACGAAAAAAACTATGAAATTTTATTTTTTATAATAATAAAATACTAGCTAAACAGTTGACCGCTAATAGTTATTAAAGTATTTTATTTTACTGAACATACACTAAAATTATTTTCATATAAATTTGTGTATTTTAGAGTTTTTTCTAGAGAAATTTAAAATTAGAGTTTTATTAGTTTAAATTAATATAAAAAGAGATAAGACCGATTAAAAATTAGAGTGACCCATTTACATTGACGAAGATGCATTAGCATGGGATATCCTATTTTGGATTAGTAGTGTCCCTAACAAACAGGAAGTTGCTATTTGGATAGTTTTTGGTGCATTGAATTTGCCATTTTATACCCTTTTAGATAAACCTAATAATTGCCTTATACAGTTAAAAGAGGACAACGGAGGTAAGGTCAAGGGAAGGGGAAAAGTGCGTTTTATTTTTCATTGCACACTACCCATCGACTAAGAAAGTTGAGGACACTTGTCCCTCAACTAAATTTGGGCAGAGACCTTGTCGTTTCACTTTCTATGTCATGGTGGAGATAGGGATAACCTTTGGCTTGTAAGAGTCAACCTCTCTCTCTCTCTTTGTCAATTGACCTAAAGGCTCTGAACTTTAACTAAAAAAAAGTACTGCAGAATTAAACTAAAAAAAGAAGAAGAAATAGAAGGAGTAACCAAAATTTAGAAAGAACAACAACCGCGAAAATTGGAAGCTTAATAGGAATTACGGATATTCTGGTCAAAGAATCAATCTAATTAGTACCAAAATGACATAACCACTTTACAAGAGGATAATTGCTTTTGTTATGTTAGGAACTAATTCCCCTATGAAATAAATTTATATTAGAAAATCAGAAATCCGTATATGGAAATTATGATAAAATAAAGCCTTAAAAAAAATGGATGTTTGAAACTATTCAAAGAAGCATATCAGCAAGCAGAGAAATCCAACCCCATTGTCAAAAAGTTAAAGGGATAAGATAAGGGCAGAGCTACAGAAGGAACCAAACCCATTTTTGTAGTATTGCAGTAGCAAGAAAAGAAATGATGCATACCTAAAAGAAAGAAACTGATGGCATTAAATGTTGAAAAACTGAATGGCTAAAATAGGACAATATAACGTTTGCAAAAAATGATCCAACGGAGACTGCACAATTTATGGAGGGATACCCTTTGACATGTGTGCCTCAATTTCATAATAATTTCTATCTGATTTTTCAAATAATAAATACATTTTACGTAAGACAATTTCATTCATCAATTTTCGGTTACATTCATTTTTATAGAGTAATTAAAGGGATAAGTTAGCAAATAATAGTGAGTAAAATTTCTTCCTTGGGATAACGTTAGCATCAGCTTTTGAATTGACTCTCTGACTTTCTGACTCTTCTCCCACAACCGTTCCTGATTTGTTGCAACCTGCAACCAAGCAAGGCACTACAGTGTGTCTGTGTCGATCAAAACGCTTGTTCAGGCATGTAACCCTAGCAGTTACTTACCCATCAGTGGATTCCAGTTGTCATGGTAACTTACTGTTTAATAAAATAAGATAGTTTAATCTTCAAAATTTAACGTAAATTAAATAGCATGCCTTATTAATAAAGGTTCTGAAATTTCTCTAAAAATATTAATTACTCCATTCATTTCTAAATATTTATCAAATTTAAAATTTCACAGAAACATCTCTTAAAAAATTTTTAAAGAATCACAATGATAATTATGAATCATATACAAAAGAGTGATCAGTAAAAGAAAAATTATTACTCTTTCAAACCATAGTATTTTGAATTTTTCTTCAAATGAAAAAGAATCCAATAAGAATTCATAACCCGCCAGCCCAATTAAATATGCTATAATAGGGTGACGAGGATCAAATAATTGTTGGATTTTTTTCCATTTAAAAGAAAATAAATCCACTGACTTGAAAGTGTTGTTTTCAAACTCCCGGATCCATATTCCAGAGAAAAAACTATCAGCGTTCAACAGTAAGAAAAAAGTACTACTAAACGTTTGCCTCAAGACATAGCATAGTGATGAGTGTATACAATAGATCTACATTCAAATTTCCCAAAATAAATATACAAATAAATAAAAAAGAAAAAGAGCACCTCTCCCAAATCATCAAACTGCAAAATAAAAACTGTAATAAAATCCAATTTCCTGAATATGATCACATAGTAAACTTACAATAATAAAGCCAGAAATATCTAAATTTAGAAGGAATCTAAATTGAGCATTAAAAAATTGATTCAGTTTGTAACAACAGAAACATGAAAAGGTTTCCTGGATGCAAGCTCACCAACACATTATAATCAGTCAGATTACAAGGGAAAATACCCTGAAAAGGGGCAGAAGAAAGATGCCGTATCTTGACAGCATCCCACAATTTTGAAACTACGTACGAACCCTGCTGCTTTCTGCATTTCTAATTGGATAGAAGTAAGGATGGGCCTGCATGACAACAAGATCATTAACTTACAAACAGTCTGTGTGATTTGATGAAACAAGCAAACAAATAATTAGGGGCAGCATCTGCTAGCCTGGGAAAACACATTTCAATAGACCCCGAAAAAGAAAAAACAAAGGACATAATTCAGCGCGCACACATTCATATGCAGATGCAGTTCACTTCATAGATCAGATTATTTGAGGCCTGTTTCGTCCTGTAGTTGCTGCCTCAGGTCAAACAGGCTCTTATCTTGACGTTTCATGTCGGTGAGTCATCAATTATGGAGGCATAGTATTAAATCTCGAGTCCAACAATAGGAAAGATAATAACAGCAGAAATTAAACAGTCAAATACTATGAATTTGCAAGTTTGGATCAATTAGCCAACTGTTTCTATAGATAAATGTGAATGGAAAAGGGACTTACCATCGCTTCTTTCGCAGTAGGCCTTTCTTGGTGATCATATCGCAGCAACTTGTCAAGGAAATCAACAGCCTTCAAAAAAGAAATAGCGCAAGCATTTAAAACAAGTTTAGCACAAAATAAACTAATTACTTGCTATAAGTTTCTACCTCAGGAACTGCCAAATGCTGATTGTCAACATTAATAAACTTTGTCCAAGGTTTCCGGCTATGCCTGCACCAAGAAGAAAATTATAACAATTAGGACAACCAGATATCTGAAGAAGATGAAAAACTGGTTGATGTATCAAGACATATAATCTACCTGCCAACTAAAGCTGCAAGATGTGGATCCAATTCTATGCGGTACTTGTTCAAATAAGCATTTAATTCATCTGTTCCAAGTACCTATTATATAAGAAAATGAAAATTATATCTTGTTTTTTAAACATTTGATACTCATTTTTTCATTTTAGTATATAAGCATCAACATACCTTGGCTATTTTGACAAGTTGATCATGATTATCATGCCCATAGAAGAATGGCTCCTTACGGAATATCTGTGCAACAAGAGACACAATCATAAGCATAGCTAAAGGGCGCATAGTTATTGAAAGGCTCCAGCATAACTAAAGGGCGCATAGTTATTGAAAGGCTCCAAGAGCCTAAGTACAAGGCGCAAAGCATGGGTGCACATCAGAATGAGATGATGTACAAAAGAAAAAAATATAATTAATTTAATATTATATAAGATAACGATACATGTGGTCATATTAATAACATAAAAGATTTAGAATCGTTGCACACTCTTTTTAAAATCTAAATATAACTAGAACTATGGACATTTTGTCTTTGAACAGTTAATCCTAAGGTAGCAAAGTTGGACTAAATCTGAAAAAGGAAAGTTAGGCCATGACAATTAGATTATAGAAAATCTACAAATAGGAAAGTTAAATCATGTCCATCAAATCATAAGAACAATTAACAGAAAAAAGGATTGATAGAGTTTAATTGAATGCCAAGAAAGCAAAATCAATAAGAATAGGAAGCTCAGCTAATAACAACCAAATCTTATAGACTAGTTAAGTCTAAAGGGAATTTCTTTGTAACGATTATACACATTCATTTATGTGAATAACTTTGTGTGCGTCTCACTTGCTGTCTTGTTCTCTGCCACGAACTGGGATCGCTCGCCAGCTAGTTCAGATTGGAGCAACATTTTTTGAGAACATATTATCCATCTTTGAGGACAAGGAGCGTAACGACCTCTTGATCTCCTTACCGCAGCCCAGGAATAAAAAAGTCCGTCTAGGCATTCCCTCTTGCTCCGATCCCCCCTACGCCTAGGACATTGTTTGGGCCAAGAGCCATAGTTAGTTGCTGTTTTCATTTGGTTGTTTTTTTCTCGTTGTTGATACCGGCAAGACCCAGCCAGATGATGTCTACTGGTTGGTAGTGGGAGGACTCTTAGTATCTGCTAACCCCAAAGGGGACGCTGATTAAAAAACAATCATTTGATTTTGTTTCTTGCTCCCCTTAGCAGCGGGAAAGGAGTCTATCTATCTGCCTAGCTTTAGTAGATTTCCCCCAACACAATCCACAGAAATTCCACGAATCCCTTGGTGGATAAGTCCAACGACTCAGCAGCAGTGCAGAATTGAGTTTCTTGTCTGGTGGATCTGATCTATAGTTAAAGGGCAAACATACCAAAAGGTTTGAAGGAGGAATGCACATAAGAGTAGATATATAATAAACCCACCGTTCTATATAACCTATTCACATTAGTGAAGCGGCTGGATGCTTATGTGAATAACTTTTTGTGCGTCCATAATATACATATATTGTAAGTTAATCCCTGAAATCTTGTAAAGAATTGCCTAGATGAAATAACTTAGAAGGGGGGAAAAATATGTGTGCTCCTTATGCTGCTTGAGGCATGCACCTGTTAAGGTGTGTGGCTGATGTAGGTCACCAGCCTTCGAGGGTTTAAGGCGCCCAAGCCTGTGCCCTTGGCACACAGGGCACACCTAATAACTATGATGAGGCATCACAAAGCTCAATGGTATTATATCATTTTTTAATCCTCCATGTTATGTCACCATGAAAGAGTATAAGAGCAAGAATAACTTGTTTATTGCATCACCAAGAACATAAATCTGAGATCCTTATTCAAATGCAAAATCTATCGCAGGCCATCCAAGGGAGCTATTGAGAAGTCCATCATCAACACTCAGTCCAAGACTTGGTGGAAAATAAGTTGGGTTCCACTTCCAAACACGCCGTAGAAGTGTAGAAGCAGAATTTGAAATAGTGAAAAGTTTATTTCAAACCATACTCAGTAATCATGCAAACAGCACTTGTCCACATTTAAAAGATGAAAGAAACAGAAGGGGATGCATGGATGGGAGAGAAGGAAAGAACGAAAAACTCACCATTCCAGCAAACATGCAACCAAGACTCCACAAGTCTAACGAATAATCATAGTCTTGCAAATCAACAAGAAGTTCAGGGCCTTTAAAGTATCTGTACATTGGACAAAAACAATAAAAATGGTTAAAAAGACCTTGGAAGCATAATCTTCTGCAGCGCTGGTGGCAAACACAAGCATTTGCATGCAAGTGTGATCCATACAGCATCAAATAAAACTGACAGCCAAGAAGTCGAAGTTATTGAAATTCATCAATAAATGACATGCAATAACCCATCAAGAAGTCATCTTTGGTAAAAAAATGTCAGCTGCATTGCATGATGTTATATGATGACCATCAGCTAATTTGTTGAAGGTACAAATTATATGAGGGGATAGAGCTTTATGAACCGAAAAAAAAAAAAAAAAAAAAAAAAGAAATGAGAATGACCAAAGATTATGGGAACTTGCATACAAACTATCAGATGGAAACAAACCTTGAAGCAACACGAACATTGTATTCTTTGCCAGGATGATAGAACTCTGCTAATCCCCAATCTATAAGACGAAGCTTCCTCTGCTCATGATCAATCATGACATTATGAGGCTTCACATCTCGATGCATAATACCTTGTGAGTGGCAATAATCCAATGCCTACACAGGATCCATAGCAACTTAGAAACTAGAAGTGTGGCAGCATTAAAAAAGAGAAGCATGAAATGGATGCAACAAGTAATTAAAATATTTAACAATGAAAATGAGCATTAACCAACAATAGGAAGAGAAGATAAATCAATTTCCAATTTAAGTTGCAATAAATCAGATTGTAGCACCAAAATCTAAAAGCATGTCAAAATACTCTTGCAATCCATATATATGGACCAAATCTAAAATTTGTTGGCAATCCAAAGAAGCCACATAAAAATTTCTCCCGTAGTAACCATGAGGCTGCATCCATTCTGTAAGGAAAATTGCATCAAGAAGAAACTTATACACTTTTTCGTGCCTTTTACAAACAAGGAACTGCATGATAACCGTTAAGCTTTTCAAGAATTCTGCATGAGTTTGAAACTTTGAACTCACTCCAGCTAAGTCATGCAATAAAATACAATGGAAATATGGTGTGCGTGAGTGTTTCATGTAGATATAGACCCACTACATGTATATTATTTGAAGGCATAAGAAGCCAAATTCATTTTGGTATGCTATGAGAAAAAACAGGAGTATTTCAGCCAAAAAGAATTGTTTAGCACAGAAGTTATAATAATAAATAAGGTCAAGCCAAAGCCAACAGCATCACTAACTTATCAGGCAGACAATAAAACCAGAGTTCAAAGGAGCCCAATGCTTTTTTTTTTAACAGTTCATAAAGCATACTCAGTATGACGCCATGCTGAATATAAACAACAACAATATCCGTGTAGCAATAACAGAGTTACTAACTTATCAACTGGAAGATGAACAGAAAACATCCAAGAAGCTTGACACCTTTATTGCAACAATTCATAAATCACACTCCAAATTTGCACAGGCAGGCCAAACCAATAACAATATGCCAATAATTATAACATTCCAGGAAGCACCAATAAAGCAACTTGCCGACCTGATAACATACTAACAGGACAGCATTACTTCACATTCTGCACATTCATTTGAAGATATTCAAAGAATCACAACACCAATAGCAAAACACAAGCATTTATCTCAAATTCTCATCCTATTTGTCTTGATCTATAACACCTCAGTCAATTCCACTGCACACTTAAGTTAGTTTCAAATTTGAGTACAAATCTGTGTGTAACATGCTAACCTGTCACAAGATATTGTCATCTTTGGGAGCCTCAATGAGTCATCCTCTAATGGTTTTGTTTTGAAGTAGAGACTTTAACGCTCTACCGAAAAGGCCTCTTGCTAGCCTACAGAATGTGCACACTTAAGTACATAACTTCAGTCATATGCTTAGCCAATAAGGGATTTACCTAAGGATGTTACATACACCTCTCCTTACAGGACTTAGTGCCCTCACCAAGTTTTGCCCCACCAATGGACAAAGAGAAAAGGGTTGGCTCCTATACTCCGGAGAACATTTGAGAATTTGGATTTAAAATCTAGTTAATTAAATTATACATAGAACATAATCAATTCAATCTTCAAGAACAGGAAAAAATAGTAGTTTAGATGACAAGGTGTAAGGGTGCGAGTCCCACACCCTTACTAGTGGTGCCACACCATGGAGTCTTACGGACAAAGTATGACTATTGGAGACGAGAATAACATATTGGATGGTGTTTGGTCCAAGAGTGTGATAGGGGGAGACCCAACGTAATGCTCTCCGCCCCAAAGCCAATACGAGGACCCGAGCCCTAGTGAGCAAAATTGCGGGCATTGTGCTCTATAAAGAGGGGCTGATATCTCCATGGGGAAGGAGCTTTGTGGACACTATAAGGCCAAGGGCCTAAAGGCAAAAGTTTCAGTATAGGCAGTTCTGTGCCGCCTGGGATGCTTGAAGGCTTTAAGCTCATAGACGAATATGCTAAGACCCTCGAAATATGTATGAATGACCTAGATTACGAGTTAAGTCTAGGCGTCACACGGATGCCAAAGGCTATGAAGTTCTAGCACCGTGACATTTGGTATCAGAGCTTAGTTTGGTTGGTTGTGGTTAGAAACCTACGTGTAAGTAATGTTGGACAAGATGTACAAGTGATAATGGAGGTGTGCAAGTGATGCAGGCTATGGATGACAACATCGAATAGTTGGCATTATGTGTTTCTATGTGGTATGCTCCTTCGGGCACAATTGTAAGAGTTGTGTCAAGCAGCAGGAACAGAAATTGAAATGCAAGCAACAAATCTCAATGTGAATGAATAGCATGCCTAGAGTAAAGGCACAATATGCGTAGCTGAGGTGGAGATGCGATGGGAAGGATCCAGCTTACGCGATTGTCGCATATGGTAAAGCGGAGAGTAAGTTATGTGTAAACTTTGTGCAAAATTCTTGGACAGATCCTGATGGAAGCATGCAAATAAGAAATTGAGTTTTGGCATGATTGAGAAGAGTATTATCGACTAAGAGCGACTAAGAGCGGCCAAGGCGGAGTTGATTGATCTTGAAAAATGGGATAATGGCGAGAGTCACCATTCAAGTTGAAGCATCGTGGATGGATATCTAGCAACAACATGGTCACATAGAAAATAAGAGTGTTAAGCAAATTGAGTTGAGTATATATAGTGAACCCAAAGCAGGGGATGCATGCGCATAGAGGCACTCAGTAAAAGCAATCGGGTGCGAGCGTTCGCCCTAGATGTAGAGATGATCACTTCATGTTATAGGAAGCATAGAAAATTGTTGCAATATTTGAGAAAGACTTATGAAGCAGGTTAAAGATTGCTTATTGAATATTCGACACCGAGTGAGTCGGTTGTTGAAAATGTGTTATTATGAGATGAGCTTGGCAAGAGAGTTGGAAGTTGCTCCCAAATACTTTGTTGAGATGTGTTAAAGCTCGGCGGAAGGAATACTAGAGTGCAGATGGTATTTCAAGCCGTGGGCTATGTGAAGTAAGAGTGAAGCTCAGCGAAAGGAATACCAGAGTGCAACTGGTATTTCAGGTCGTGGGCGATGCGAAGTAAGAGTTTGGGCTCGGTGGAAAGAATATCAATTGTGGCTGATATTTCACACTATGGGCAGTGTTAAGCAAATCCTTAACCCAGCAAAGTAGACTATCATATTGAAGAATAAGATGTAAAACCGTGGGTAAATGCGTTGAGAAAAATCAAAATTGGTTGCCTTGGGCATTTCGAGATACTTGTGTTTTGTTGTTCTTTGCTTGCATGACCAATTGGTCAAGGAGTGCCTGAGAGAGACATTTCTTTGGGAGACCATAAGAGCAAAATGGAGTGAACCAAGGAAATCACACTTTCATCATGCATGGGAAGAACCTTTTCTTTGGAAGCTTAGAACAAAAGATAATAATAGCCAGAGTACGCAAAGTGGGTGCAGCACAACTGACGATGTGATTACAAGTGAGATGGCCCAACTTGGTGCAATCAATTACAGGTGAGGTGCCCAAAGTTAGTGTAGCATGCTCGATGAGGTCATCAATCCGTTTGAGTGGGTAAGAATGTAAGGGTGCGAGTCCAGCACCCTTAACCGTGGTGCCACACCATGGCAATCCTACGGACAAAGACTATTGGAGATGAGAATAGCATGTTGGATGGTATTTGGTCCAAGAGTCTGATAAGGGAGATTCAGCGTAATGCTCTCTGTCGCCCCGGGGTCAATACGAGGACCCGAGCCCTAGTGAGTTAGATTGCAGGCATCATGCTCTATCAAGAGGGGCTGATGTCTCCATAGGGAAGGAGCTCTATGGACACTATAGGGCCAAGGGCCTATAGTGCGCATCCCTCCACAAGCGAAGGTTTCGATATAGGCAGTTCTATGCCACCCGGGATGCTCGAAGGCTTTAAGCTCATAGACGGATATGCTAAGACCCTCGGAATATGTATGTTTGGCCTAAATTATGAGTTAAGTCTAGGAGCCACACGGACGCCAAAGGCTATAAAGTTCTGGCACCATGACAACTCCAGCCAATCTATCTTCCATTTTACCTCAGATACCATTAATGAAAAATGTGTAAGATACACCACATACATTCAGCTCTCAGTGTAAGATAAATGAAAAATGTGTACTCACCTTCAGAAGCTCATAAATGTAATATCGAATGTCATAGTCTGAGAGTGTTGGGTAAAGCACTTTAAACTCAGTATTATTCACATATTCAAAAATAAGACTTGGGGTCTTTGATTGCTGATCTCTAACGATATCAAGCAACTTCACAATATTTGGCCCGCCACAGAGATTCTGCAGTATTTTAATCTCCCTCTTAATCTGCATTCAATATAACTATAAATTAGTCTCCGCAAAGTCATCCTACAAAATAAGCACATATGCTGAAAACATTCAGAAAAAAGAAATAAATAAAGTTTATCTTCTACAGTTGCAAGCAAATAAATCTCTCTTCAGGAAAATCGCTGATAAAAGCCTTGACTAGAAAAACAAAGTCAGAGGTTGGTATAGATTCAATGCTCACATCATAACCACAGAATTGTAGAGCTACATGTCTACTAATAAACTGATGAAACATTGGCCATCAGAAGCAGGCGTTTTAAAATCTCTGTCCAGATCCTAAAATATGGAAAGTAAACATGCAGCCCAAAATACAGGAACTAATCTCGTAAGATTAAAATCCAGATGACAGTCGCTGACAAATGACTTCAACACCCTACAAAATAACATGGCCTTATAGCATGATTCCCAATCAACAAGTACTAAGGGAAACAGTACAGGAATCAAGACATGAAAGTCTCCAAAAGCATCCAATAAACGATATTCAATTGAACAATCTCCTGAATCCCATCCGAACAATGTTGATCTTTGACAAAATCAATAGTGCTCAGCTGCATTTTAGAAGCATTTCTTTCTAAAACAAAAAAAAAAAAAAAAAAAAAAAAAAAAAAAAAAAAACACACACACACA